>LYUA01001590.1:49070-59740 GCA_002093875.1 Calopteryx splendens
GAACTAAGCCGCTCCTGCAAACAGTAAGCATACAAGTTTGATTACCTCTTCTTCATACTCCCAATGACGTGTTTACCTCTCTGATAGGAGGAGAGCTCACGAGTTGAACGCGATGCTCTTGGATCTGAAAAAAAATCAGAAGCGGTCACGCCTTAACAAGTGTTTAGCATGTTTTTCTTTATCACAACGTCCATCACCAATTGAGCAACGTGCGTATTTCATCTCATTCTCACGCAACAATGTGTTTGTCTAGTGAAAAATGGCTACACGCTGTGGATGAAATTCTAGCCCACTGTGATATGAATTCCTCTCACCTGTTCGCATGCTGTCAGTGTTATCAAAAACCATTACCCTGCACTTACGCCAACTTTGCACCACCTACCTCAGTCTGCGCTTGCACTTGAGTCCATTACTTTTACTGACTCGACATCCAGAACCCAGACCATCGGCAAGTAAGCTTTCGTGTGTCAAAATGATCCCCAACTACTTCAGCTCTGTGAAAAAAGGGTGTACCATGGTTTTCCGTGAGTTTTTGGATATTAACGCTTTGAATTTCATGGGGGATATAAGGTTGAAGGCGATGATGTGCAGAGCTCGCGTTAAGTGTTTGACAGACTTTATCAACGAATCACGGAGCTTCACTGTGATGCACTCTTGCATGTCAATATTATTCGTATCGTGGCAGCAAATATCCTTTGAGGGAGCGTAGTAGCAGGAGGCTTAACGTATCTAAAGAAATATATTTATCATGGATGAGAATTATTATATGCGCTATCTTTTAAGGTGTAGTTCATTGCCATAATCATTTACTGTTTGTATTTTATTTACATTATCTGACACTGTATGCCCGTAACACTCTTTTACTGAAAAACTTGCACCAGACCTTCGACGAAAGAAGAGGGGTGAGCTATCGGCTTTGAGTGATACAGGGATGAACCTTGTAGCCAAAACTTTAATGCTCCTATATCGATATTTCAGTCAACAAAGGTGACCATAATTTGGGCATATTTGTGCGTAAAGGCTTGACTCGGGAAAAGCGCAGTGGTGATGCACTGCTTGACTTATTGAATGTATTTATTACAATGCAACATACAAACGACATACTGTCCGAAGTCAAGCATTGACTTCGGAGAGTGTATCACCACTGTGCTCTTCCCGAGGCAAGCCTTCACACACAAATCTCCCCAAATGATGGTCACCTTTGTTGACTGAAATATCGATGTGGGAGCATTACATTTTTATTGGCTATAAGATTCCTCTCCGTCAGGCCATATTGAATTTTAATGTTTCGCGTAAGGGTATTTAACTCAATAATTGTTCTACTTTGGTTGTTATATATGAGATTAATATGCAAATGCAAGATAATTTATTTAATATTTTATCTGGATAGAATTTCATTTTTATCGTTAAGTACAAGAAAGGAATCTCTGACGTTTGAAATGGTTAAAAATTGCACGCTGTTCCATTTAAATTTCCGACATGGAATACGCACATTTTGCTCTACCAAGTACTCGTCATTGTCCTGAAATTACACTCCCGACAGTAAAATTTCTCGCAAGGAAATGTAAATGAAATCATGAATTTTATCGTGAGAGGAAATAAAGAAGAATCCTCAAATAACCTGATTTAACTTTTAACGTGAACCGATGGCGCGAGCCGTCGGCGACCCGCCGCCGGGAACGACGCATTCATTATAACAATAATTGTTTGTACTTCAGGAATAATATTTCTTCCACGACAAAGATAAGTGATAAAACGTCATAAAACGTGCACACTAGTTGCCGTATGCAAGTACCAATTAGTTAATGCTATTAATATATTGCCCTGGTAGCTCATGGAAAGCATTCCTTACGTCCTTGAATTTTTACATCTGGGTGTGTATCATTTTAACTAGCCCGAAGATTGGAGATAAATACCAATGAGAATGATTCACCAAAAAAATAAAAGTCGCCCGTTACGATCTTGAGACGATGCTTTTTGGAGAGCAACTTTGCTTTGGCTAGATACACGATAATTATTATAAGATAGAGATTACTTACAATATGATCAAAAGTTAGGTATGTGGGTCCTTCTCTCAAGTCGATGAGAAGAAAAAGAAACGGCCATTTTCCCGACCATTGCTGCTAATTTCGCGGAGATTCTGTGTTTAATACAATAGACTAAGTGATTACAGAATAAGAGTTCTTACCAGATTTCCCAGTAAGGTAAGTCCCATGGACGGAGAACTGACTATCGGACCTTTCACAATTTTTTTATTACGCCAAGAAATTTCAAGCATCAGCTTATGATTTAATGAGAAATTGTTCGCTATCAACGCCCAGTGGGAATAAGGTGATCCCAAACTTAGATATTTTGTTGGCAGATTTCATTACAGAAACTTAGCGTTCGAATTTGTCCTGGGGAGCAATGATAGAGATCCTTCCTTTTAAGAAATAAGTGGGGGAATAAGCTATTCTCCAACCCTATTTCAATTTGTAATTTTACTTAAATTATGTCCACAGTTTTTGTTTGACATATTTCGCCGCCAAGACATCTCTTTCAAAGAAATTTATTATAATAATGGGAGAATATTTATCAACCAGTTTCCTTCTCGTAAATCAGAAGGTGGATTTAATGCCAAGACATGGAAATGGATCGAATAAGGACTGAAGACTATTACTGATTGGTGGGCCTGTTTTTTCCTGAAGAAATCGTTTAAATTTTTGTCGTAATTCCGTCAATTTGATCTCTGAACCGGTTTCCTAAGTGAACAAACAACACCCATTCAGGAGTATCGGATGTCTAAACGTATCGCGTCACGTTTAGAATATCAACGAATTGGAACTGGATACAGTTTTCGAAAATTGACCTTACCCCTAATTTGAGCATAAGTGAACGCTCCTTTCGTGAGATCACTTGGTATGAAATGTAGCCTCTAAATCTTTTCGAAATTGAAATATTTCACTTTATATACAGTTCAGACTATTTCACTAAATTAATCTCCAAATAAAGATTATTGCACTGTTTAATTAATTAAATAATATGATTATCATCTGCGGTAGAATGCAAAGTAAACTACAAAATCAGTCCGTCAAATTAAGTAACACACATTACATTTCATTTCACTTCCCTCATGATTTGAATATTAATATTAAATATTCATTCTTTTATTCGTTGATTTCTTTATTGGCCGTGCATTATACGTGCATTATATTACTTGTATTTTCTGAGACGGCTGAGGTGCCTAAATAAGTGGCTTCTGCTTCATTGCATTTGAGCGGTTTCCTGGATGCTTTTGCAGATTAAATTGTGGGAACCATACAAAATAGTTTCACTCGCACATTTAAGAATTGACTAAATTTATTATATTTTAGGTACATTTTTATAATACGTCTCAAGCTCCTAAAATAATATTGTTAAATACCAGCGCAGAATTATAATATAACAATCAAAATCTTATTCTGATACATTGATCGGGTTACTCACGCCTTCCATCGGAGACTCATTTTTCTCAGTTTATCAAAATAAAAAAAATTTCATTTTCATTTTACAGTTGAATATATGGAACTTATAAAATCTTTTTTATGAGAAATGAAAAATGACTTAGCTAAAAACAGTCACAAAAGGAAGTGCGTAGACTTTTACACGTCATTTGGCAGGGAAAGAGATGAAGTTTGAGAGAATTTTTAAGATTGTCGCGTTAACTTTGCTGCATAATGAAAGGGAGACCCTCTGGAATTCCTAATATAGACCATTTACATGATTTTTTACGGAGTAATTTCACCCCGGGAGAAGTTTTTAATACTTTCTATTTAAGTGCCGAGATTCGAGAAAGTAAGCGCGTACCCATTGTTTTCTTGCGAAAAATCGTACTCTCCGACTTCAACGGAAATGCATGTACTGAAGTCCCGGGAAACACGCATTGAGCCTCTTTACCACATGACTTTGTCCCTCGAGTGGGGAAAGCGCGGGTTTCTCAGAGCAAGACCATCTCACAAGGCTTTCCATTAGCTTTTTTTAATTTTCGGAAACAATAATATAAAAACAGTTTCGATTTTTCCATAAAAATAGAAATGTCCATAGTGAGCTTTCCTATTTTCCCCGATAGTGTGCGCAAAATAGAAAATATTCTCAACGAATCGGAATGTAATAATACGAGGGGTTGGTTGATTTGTCAGCGATGGCTAATTCAAATTTGCATCTTGAAGTAATGATTCAACATCCGCGATCCTGTAATATATTTCCGGAGTGTTGCCTCGATGTTCTCAATACTCTGTATGCATTTTTATAAGCGCAAGAAAAGACCCTTTTGCAAGTAATAGAGAACACCTAACAATGCACTAAAATAAAGACACTAACTTAAGTTATCAATTAAATTAGAAATTTCTATGCATCAATTTAATTGGTCAGGTAAGTTTATATTTTTTTTCACAACTAAGCAATCCCCCAAAGTTTTGGCTATAATCAGTTTAATTTGGTTTAATTTATACTTGGAAAGATCTCATATTCATAAATAATAGCTGATCTTAAAATATTAATAAATTTCGAAGTCACTAACAGATGCAGAGTGAGTTTAGGTATTGCGACAAAATAAAATGTACTTTGCTGAATGTATATGAAAGTGAGTACCGTATGGACTCTAATTTCTTCATAATAATGCTTTAATTTAGGTAACCCCCACCAACAATAAAAGCAAGTTTGAATATACTTTCAGTTAGAACTTAGGAGATCTTTAGACATAAACAATTATTATTTTACTAAGCATAAATAGAATTGAAGTTATTCCACAATATAAATATTTCTCTATGCAAAAATTGGTAGAATGAATTATCATTGCGACTAATTCAAAACAGACTGACCACACATTTTTATTTTTTTGACAGCAACATCTTAAAAATGATAGATGGTGTATAATGGAGAGTGAGGCAAGTGACTAATCCCTTTGCACATGCAACCGGAAATAATCACATTGAAGGAATTATTATTAACCTATATTTATAATAGTTACTAAATTGACGTGATATTATAAGACGTTGTTGAACTACTGAGGCGCACTTAAGTAAGGGACGAACCTTTGGTATTACAATGGTAAATAGATTTGTAATAACAGGACGTTTCATGAAACATATAATTGAATGATTTTGAATATGATTTATAAAAGCTAATGTCTTTTCATTTCTTTTTTATGCTGGCGAGTTTGTTATTAAACTGCTCGAATTTTCATTGAATTGGATAGAATGATTTAGGCATAAAAGAAACCTTTAATTGAACAAAAACAAATTCTCGGTGTTGCACGAAAGAATAAGATAAACAAGGAAATAAATTGAATTCGGCAAAACGTTTTTCCTTGACCATGTTTAGATTTCACAACACGCCACACTACTGTTTCCTCCACATGGCACAAAGAACGACTGACACTGCCTCATTAGCATGCCATGCCTCATGCCTTTTTGTTCGTGACGCGGTTATGCAACGGGGGTGGCAGTTATTCGTGCGCAACTGAACCATTCCTACGCAGTGAATGGGAGAAAAGGCTCGCGTCCATAGTTTCTCCCCCAAGTTGAGCCCGGGGATCCGTTAGCCTTGATTTTTATCTTGGTGTATTTCCCAGCGTCCACTATCGGACGCCGCTTCACACCTCCGGCGGGGCGACAACTCGGTCGTTGCACTCCTAAAATTTGTCTCCAGAGAGCGGTTTGCGTCGGTCACGGCCCTAAATTCACGTCGGCCGTCCGTTACCCCACCAATCATCCCGCATGCGCGGCCGACTTTTCAAGGTCTGGGGTCAATTGACATATCCCACCAAGAGAGAAAGAGGGTTGGTCCCCCAAAATCAATTGTTGCCAAAAGTCTTGTCAACAGTCATCTGGACCCGCCTCCCCCCCCCCCATNTCTGGACCCGCCCCCCCCCCCCCCATCCCGTTTTTTTTCCTTGACGAAACTTCACCTATTTCCTTTGATTTTTTGGCGCGAGTGATTGACCTAGATCAGAGGAGAAAATGGAGACCGAATGACTTTCCTCGCAGCGAAAGTGAAACTTTCACTCTCGGCCTTGGTGGATGGCTGGAAGAAAGAAAGAAAAAAAACTCGAAGACTGGATAAAATAAGAGATGGTGGGGGGGACATGTTCGCAGTGAGGTCATCCTGATGCTGGAACTCCCAGGGGTTTCACGGCCCAAACCTAAAACTTGTCGCGGCTACTTTCCGTTTGCCTTCCCGGAATTTCTATCTTGCGCCAACTCTTCGTGCGATTGGAGTAAATCCAGGTTACATTTGGTAGTTTGTTCCTGCTATAAACGTTCATCTTGCATCATCCTTCAAAAGACATAACCCGCGCCCTTAATCGCTTGGAGAAAGTTCCATGAACGTAATAAACGTAATTATACAAAGGTGATTGGTCTTCAAAAAATGACCAAGATTTCATTATTCCCAATGAGAGACTACTCAATAAAAAAAAGATTGATGTCAAAGTCTTAAGTGTGAAAAATGCTTGATTGCCTCACACGATAAGGCGATTTATGAAATTTAAATTATAGCGTAGTTAAATAAATTTTAGACTTTATATTTCTAAATTCATAATATCAGTTCTTGAGGAAGAAGTATTCGTTTTCGACGGTTCATATATTTCATTTACTTGCAGGCATTATTTGAAGTATTTATATTACACACAAAATTTCAGTACTGATTTGAAATTTATGGATAAAAAATTTATTTTGAAAGAGTCTTTGCATCGAAAATTAATAAAATAGACAGTGAATGATTAAGAAACTGCTATAATTTGCATAATCTCTATCAAATAAACCCAATATATAGGAATTGGCATTTTTAAAGGGCTCATAGCACTTTTTAATAAGCTAAAAATAAGATATAATTGTCCTGAAGCTAAAAGTAATCCATTGCAGCCTTGGATTTCTATTCTTGGAATAAGAGGGTATTTATGTAGGATTGGACTACGCTACTTACAACTTTGATAAAATTAATTAATAACATGTAAGACACCCTGTGAATTCAAGTAAACTAGTAGGCAATTTTATAAGAATACAATAAATTTAAAATTAATTGCGTATCTGAAGGATACTTCTACATCAGTGGTCCTCTGTAAAATTGAATCAGCGTATTAGGAGGGCCCCCTCAGTACCACTAATGTCTGAAGTATTTTAGCTTAAACATGATACCACTAGGCAAATGATATCTGGGTTTGAATATTTGCCCTATGAGGAAAAAGAGGTAATGCATGGAAGTAAAATAAATGGCCCAATAAATTCACGATAAAATAACGCGCCTATTTTAGGAAGTTTGTAAGAAAACAGTAAAAATTAGCCAGTTCAAAAGTCGTTGTTTACGCTAAGATCGGTTCGATAAATTTTTTACTTGCATAAATGTATATCAGAAAGGTACAGCCTTCTAAATACTGTCTTTTCACAGTGAAATGCGATCTCTGAGGCCTGCAGTATTGAATACAGAAACTATAGTGTCGACCCTCCCTTGTTTTGGGTTTTTTTGTCGTCTTCGGTGACTTAGATGTAAATCATCAGCTTAATAATATATTATACTAATATAGTTCCCTAATTTCCATACAGTCCTTAACTTTCGCGAAGCAGATAAGTCATGTGTAGAAACCATACTCTGTTTTATTTACATATTATATTTTATTTATATATTAGTTATAATGCCTCTGTATGTCGAATGGAAACTCGTTCCTTTTCAACTGGCTAAAGCTACGAGCTTGAACATTGAAACAATAAGGAATTGTGAAAACCGAGTTTTCTATATGTTATGTCTTCATAATAAGGCGGGAGAGCTTGATGTAAATACAATGTATCATAATTAAATAACACTTTAAGCACCATTCTGTCAATAAAAAAGCAGAGCTTCGACATTTCTCAGTTGTTCAGAAATCTGTTTTGTAGAAACTCCATGCAATGAATCGTACTGCTCGACCAATGACACCCTCTCTTATCAAGAATGCGGCCAAAAACAATTGTTTTGCTGTGAAAGTCGAGATATGACACAATCCTTCTAAAGGCTTGTTTTTTGTAATGATTCTCTCAACCGCTACCGCGAAAGGTACAATGGCCCTCATCGATTTCTCTTCTTTTATGTGACAGCGTATGTTTACAAAAAATACCACCATGTAAACCTTGTCGCTTGGTGTTGAAGAAAAATACTTATTGATAATACCCATTCGTTCAAAATCAATTTTTGAATGGAATGAAATGAGATATGGTCAACCGATCATGTTACATATCTTGTAGCATAGAGCTTAATGTAAAATTCAGCGTCCGAAGCCTAATAACGTTAGAGCTAATAGCGAGTATGGAGTGTTCACACTATTTCAAATTGAGAAATGGAATTAGTGCTTCCAAAAACTAAATACAACTTTGCTTCCCGGCGCAAATGCAAACGAAAACAGAAATCTCCTGAAACTATCCATAGCATACACATACTATCCATGATATGCACAGTAAAAAATTACATAATCACCTCAAAGAAATTCTAATGGTAATTAAAATAGTATTACGAAAACTTCAACTCGAAGTAAATAGGTAAAAAAATTACTAGCCTATGTAACCAAATACGATCAAATATTAAAATTGAGACAATCCTGTCAAACTCAAATGATAAAAATTAACTTTATACTATATTAATAAAAGTTTAAATAAAATTGTAATTGAAACTAAGAATTAAATGTCAGTTTTTCAAGTGTGAATCGAATACCACAAACGCTTACACTCAAAGATGACTGAAAGAGACCCATAGCGAGATTATACGCATGCACACAAACTATCTTCAGGTACAACAATCGATATGGCTCTGTTTCCTACCACCTAGCACACAAAGTGAATACAGTAGTTAGCTAATAATTTTCTCGTTCACAAGGTAACAATTAACTTGCGTTCATTTTCCTTTTCCTTTGCTTACCATTAATGCCATTGTATGAACAGGACTTAAAGCACACCTCCCAATTAGAAACCAGTGTTTTCACGAAAGTGCTAGGCATCAGTTTAGGAGAATTCAATTCGACAGCCAGGAAAAATTATTTACAAATACTGCTTGTACACTTTAAAGTTAAAAACATTCTCCTCCAAAACCAATGATCAGGCTAGTTTTACAGCAGGTGATTAAATTATCTGCACCTGATGACTAACTCCATTGCATTAGTTATTATAATATCTTTGTGCTGTTCAAAATTAAAACTTTCTTTCGTTTCGCACTTCAATGCTCTTTTCGGTTTTTCTTACGTTGAGTACGGTGTGAGAGTGTTGAAACACCACGAATCATTAGTATTTTGAACGGAAATTGGTTGAATGCAGCCCTCCACTTTTTCCTATCCAATGCTCTCTTACGCTCAGACAGATCTTCCGTCTGACACCACTGATTATAAAGCCAGCATCTTGGTCCCTTGATACACCCAGGGCATTCCATTGTCTTATTCTCTTTAAACATTGTCTATCAAGGTGTGTCCAATACAGCTGTCTGGTTCTTCATTTCCGTATTCTTATTTACTTTCCCTCTTCTGTTTAAATTCTCGATTTTCATTTGATCCGTCTATTTCATCTTTGTTTCGCATAATAAGTGTATAGTTTCCCTCCAATTAATATTCAAGCTAGATTCTTTAAGCAAATTATATCCATTGCGTTGAAAGGTGCCTATATACTTCTCGATTCTCTAATATAGCTGAGACGTTATCTACGAAACCGACCGTGTTTTCAAGTGTATAAGGACGAGTTTTGGCAAGAGGTTGTGCATTCTAGACTGACTCCTTCATTCATTTCACTTCTATTCATTTGTCTTGCGGCGATTTATTTCTAAGAGAGTTTAAAGATTTTTAAAGATTTGTCGTGCTCCAAGTCCATGAATTCCACGGAGAATAAGTGTTTTACTAGAGTTCACCTTTGCCCATAAGACTCCTCAGGCAAAGTATGCACTCCCTCGCTCCTCTGTTCTTCCCAAATCCGAAATTGTTTAACCTATAGTTTGCGTTGAATTTTTCCTTCTATTCTTCAAATGATTATTCAATTTTAATAATTTTGTCGTGTATGGTGACACCAGTGCCAAGTTTCGGTGTACCTCACATATCTAAGTCGTAGTTTCGTATGGTAATTTAATGATTGCACTCTCCTTAAATGACTGACACGAGTCATTAACGAAAACTAGCTACTTCATGCGCGACAGTTTAGCAAACAGAGCCCTTTATTTCATGGAAATTGACAAGGCTCCAGTCAATTTGTTTCATTGGATTGAATTTTTGAATGTACACATCGTCATTTATTTAACATTTACTATTTTTTGGTACGGTTCTTTATTTCTCCACTTGATAACATTTGAAAGTATAACTTTTAGCGTTTTTTTCGGAAACAACATTTGTGTTTCGTTATGCAAAGGAATAATTTGTTATAATTTGGATAAGTGGCTTGTTTCAATGTTTAATTAAAAAGAAGGTATATTACAATTCTGTGGACGTGTTTTTACTACTGAAAACGTATTAAATAATGCGTATTGTGCGAGGAGGAATTTTGACTATTTTATCGACCGGGCAGCACTGTCTTAAGCAAAATAAGAAAGAAGAAGTGAATATTTTATAGTTAGAAAGTGCTACTATTTTATAAAATTAGATTGGAATACAAAGATCGACTTACTTTTATAAGGTCGAAATCCATTCTAAAAATGATATCTTAAAGAAATATATA
>LYUA01001590.1:81450-91710 GCA_002093875.1 Calopteryx splendens
TTTGGGATAAAGTACTTCAGAGATCCTTCTGTCCACTGGTGGGTTCCCCTGAGTTTCACAAACCAAGATGAATTAAACTTTGATGAAACAACACCAAAACAGTGGCTGTCAAAAGAAGTCTCCACTGAAGTGACTGGACTTCCAGATGCAAATAAATGGGTCATTTTTAATTTGCAAGCAGCAGGCAAGTTCGATAAAATTATGTTTTGGAAATCCATGGGTTAATATAGTGGATATTTTTTATTAAAAATTACCCACTACTGGGTAAATCAAAAAGTACCATAAAGGTACTGGTGCAGCTGGCAGCTTATTTTTTAAAGTTTTTTGACAGTGGATGGTGGATGTCAATTCAATAAGTAAAATAATAAAAAGGAAAAATTGATCTTGAGATGCTGCTCTTTATGGTTAAATAAAAATGCACAGATTCCTAAATTATGCTAATCAGCTGGACCTTCTTGATAATAAAAAAAATTAATTACTAGATTCAAAAGAACTTTTACTTAAATTGATTTAACAAAAAAATACTTGTTATACAGGTTTGTATCGTGTTAATTATGATGAAGACAACTGGAAAATGATTGTAGCAGCTTTCAATAGTGCAGACTATATAAAGATACATGTTGTAAACAGGGCACAAGTGATTGATGATGCCATGAATCTGGCAAGAGTGGGGAAATTAAACTACACTATGGTATTTGATTTACTGAATTTCCTCAAGAAAGAAAAACACTACTTGCCATGGAAAGCTGCCTTACGTAATATTGCTTACATAGACACTATGCTGAAGAGAACTGGAGAATATGGAACATTTAAGGTATGCCATACAACTATCAGACCTCACTACTGTTATATGGATGGAATTGTCCAATGTTATAATAATAATATTATTTTATTATAGATTAAACTCAATTAGTGCAATAGCCATCATCACCAATTGCAAAGTATTAAATTACAAGATCAGAAACATCACAATTTAAAAATTCCTACAAAAAATAGAAGGTTTTCAAGAGAAGCCAAAATTTCAGATATCCTTAAAATTTCATTATACTTACAGTTTTTACCATAAGAGGTAGTTTATTAAATACCTAACCTTGAATTGAGTGAGAAAAAAGTATTGAAAGATTTAGTTAATCTACAGTTTGGCACTTTTCAGCACAATATTATTTCAGTGCAAACTGATCTGATGGTGAAGGTTTCCAAGTTACTTTACACAAAACATAGACATTCAATCATGCAAAACCTATGTACCATTATGATTCATAATTCAATGAAAATGGTCTACAGTGCTCCTTAGGATTGCTTGTAACAACAAGGAGAAGAGAGGTTTTTCCTGAATTTTTTGGATGAAAGCATTGCAGTTGAATTGGTGTAACAGTTATAAAGATATATTTTTGTGCTTTCAAAATTGGGTGACTTTAAATTACTTGATCCTTGATTTGCACAGAATGTGTATGGAGGTGAATGAAAGAAATTGAGATAGTTCAGGCTTGAAAACATGAGTAAACAAGAATATAAATGTTCCCTTTTAATTTGCTTTATGTATGTAAAATTAAAATTGATATATCATTACTAAAAGTTACTTCATAGATTTATAATGCTACATATTAATGATATTGTATATAATCCTGAAAAATAATTTTTAAAATGCCATAGAATCGATGGAATACTGTGAACATTGACTCATAATTGGTATGAAAATGTTAAGCATTTGGGAAGAAAGCAATATGAATTATGTACTTAAAAAAATATTAATTTTAAACTGAGAAACTCATCAACATTGTCAAATGAATTTAAGTCAAGGCTCAATTTTCCCTTTCGCAACAAGGGATTATTTGGATTTCAAACATTGGAGAACAATGAATATTTAAGGCATGTAATACAGATACATATCAGACTTCACTACATCTCCCGAGGTAACGTGGAAAGGCATACATCAATTTTATGCAAAAACAATAATATATCAATCTGTTAAATAATAGTTTTTATTTGACTGGGGTGTTCATTTACATTTGAAAAATGGGATTTTTTTACAAATACAATAGCACTCACTACCCTTAAAGGCAATATTTAACATACTTTTTTAAAGCACCATTATTGAAATATCAAGCATGAAAATAATTATTAAAACTTCCAATGAATTCAAATCTCTTTAGATATACTTCGGTGATATTTTGAGAACATGTATCTGGGGTTATTCGACTTAGGCCAGAAGCTTTTTAAAAAACAATTATATGTACAGGGAAGATGCAAAGGTATAGAATCTCGATCATTATCAAATATGCCATTTACCTAAACGTTTTTTTAGGTATACCTATGCCATTTATAAATGGCATAGGTAAAGCGCATATGCGCTATTAGTATCTTTATATATTTTAAATTTCATTTGCCTTTCAATTAAGGGAAATTTATATTCATAATTTAGTAGGAAATATACATTTATATATTGCTCCTTTACACTTCTCTTTTATTATCATACACACTTTTTAGATGAAATATGGAATAGCTCATATTCTATACAAGAGAACTTATGAAGTTGCTCATTTGATGAGGGATCAGTTATCCATAGAAATAACCCTGCAGAATAAATATTTATAATAATAACATGAATACTTGAATGTTTCCCCATAGTAATTTTAGTACCGATAACTCATTGTGAAATATATATGTATTACCTATAATATGTATCGCTTTCCTTCATCTCTTGCAGAAAAATAATGTAGATTTCAATCCAGGTTCAACCTTGCTGAGGTTGGTTTGAAGTACGACTAGGCTCATTCCATATGTTTATGATAGGAATCAACCATAATTGATTCAATTCTATTAGATTTACACCATATGCATCAAATCTCAGTATTAGCCTGTTGGGAAAGCTACCTATCTAACTGCAACCCAAAACTTGTTGGTTTAAGTTCTACTTCAGGAATGGGTTTTGAGTAACTTTAATGGTTTACCTTATTAGTGGTGAATGGTTCACGTAGACAAGTCAGTTACAGGGTTATTGGTATCTAAGGGCACCCAAGCCACCAGAGGCAAATGGCAAACAAAAAACACATTCTTGTATGCAAAGGATATCCTTACTTTCCATAATGTTTTTCATAAATAATAACATTCAATCAAACCTTAGTAATATTTTCTACCTCGATTTATTTGGAATTGAAAAAAATTATAACTTTTTTTCCCAGAAATTTATGAAGAAAATCTTGACCCCCATTTATGAAGAGGTTTCAAGAGCAAGCATAAATGATAGTATTCTTTTTGAAGTGAAGCAGCGACAACAAATTATAGGCTGGGCTTGTACTTATGATGTTGGAGATTGTGTGGCTCAGGCCTACACTGCATTTAAAAGATGGGAAAATGAATCAGATCCTGACTCTAACAACCCGTAAGTCACCCATGTTTTATTAACACTCCTCCACTCAAGGATGCAGGCAAAGCTAATGGAAATTTTTGTGATGGTTTGGTAAATCTGCTAATGCATTAAACTATGACAATTATGTATCGTATGCACCTACTCCATTGGATTAACTGGAGCAATTGCTTTAATTTATTCAAAGGGGAAGGAGGAAAAGAATACAAAAATTATTTTGATACAACTTTTTACTTAAGAAAAAGTAGAGGCTTTTGATATTACATTCATATTACAAAAAAAATGGAAAGTAAAACTGCAGATTAAACAGTATCAATACAATTACTTGAAAGTAGTATTCCAGCAAAATGGGAGTTTATTCCGGATGATGTATTGACCCCTAAACCTATCTTAGCGAATTTAGTAGTTGTATCCATATGTTTGATGACTTATAATAATGCTAGAGTTCTAATAACTAACAATCCTTCACTTAAATTCCATTTTCAAGGATATCGAGTAATTTCCGCTCTGTAACATACTGCACGGCCATCAAACATGGAGATGAAGAGGAATGGGACTTCACTTGGGAAAGATACCAGAAGGCAAATGTTGGATCAGAAAAAAGTGTACTTCTGTCTGCTTTGGGCTGCTCACAGCAAGAATGGTTGCTAAGAAGGTATGGTGAAGTAAACCACTATATACACCATAAAGACATATGATTATACATCTCATATATTTGCGTTCAAGGAATCTTGAAAGGTACTATGAAGTAAAACTGCCATATGATAATCTTCCGAGTATGTAATGCTAATCCTTTATGGTCCATTTTTTAATGAAAATAAATATATCAAAAAGGTTTCTGGCTTAAACAGCTTCTCCTACCTCTACTTCAACTTAAAGTACATGGCACATCATTTTTATTACTTAGACATGCAAAACATTTTTGCTTAATTGTAGAAACATAAAGGTATGCCACCATTATTTGTGTACATGCCAATGAATTTGTGAGACTTCAATCTAACAAAAAAAATAATGCTAAAGTTTAAGGTGACCTTATGTGTATATCAGTTGTTCATATAAGTTGAATTTGGGTGAATATACATACTGAAAATTTACAAAATAAGTTAATAATAATTTAAAGTAATTTAATAAATAATTTTTAACTCTTAGTTGAGAGTAAAGATCATTACCTAACATTTTTTCAGTATCCATTGTTTGGCTTCATTTTAGAAGACTCAAATGAGTGCCAACATATACATATTTATTCAAAAGAATATAACATTAATTTTTTAACCACCACTCAAAGATATAAAAATACCTTAAGTATGAACATGAATGAGACATGTGATTTTATAGATGGTTGAAAATGTATTTTCTTAAGGTGCTCATGAAGGGAAAAGAAAAATGAAACAAGGTTAATATATATATATATATCCAATGCTGGTGAATTTGAATATACTTTGAAGAGTTGGCAGCCATTGGTGAAATATATAAGGTCATCTTACATATCTAACTAGTACTAATAACAAAAATTAAATACCAACTCGAATAATTAATAGAGGAAGTTTTACAAAGCCAATATGGCTTAACCTTACTCAATAAACAGGAAGCTTTTAAAGCACTAAAAATTAGGGGATAGGTAGTATTTATGGGGAGTTTTAACTTTCAAAAAATCACGAATTATTTACAGAGTTATGCATTATATCTTCCTTTTTAAGATTTTATGAAGCACAAAATTAATTTATTTTAATTTTAGGTATCTTGAATGGAGCAAGGATCCCAAATCGGGCATAAGGCGGCAAGATAGTTTCTCAGCATTTGTGAGTGTAGCAGGAGGAACCGCAGGCCATCACGTGGCTTTTAGCTTTTTGAAAAACCATCATCAGGAGTTATTCAATTAGTAAGTACAGCCTAAAAATATCCATTTTTATACTAACATGTGATTCATATAAAACATGCTTTAGTTACTACGTGAACCAATTTTAAGCTTAATTCCTTACAAGTGATAAGGTAAACATTTTATACTATGGGAACAATGAAATGCAAGTTTCTGTCACAATGGTTATACAGATTATGTAGACAATTTCATGATTTTGGGATATTCCACATGACCTTATTTGCTTGAAATGAGGTCATGACATGAAATGACATCGGTGAAACTGGAAAATAGGGGCATATTGCTGCACATGAAAGTAATTGAATTTTCACATCCACACTAAAAAAAATTTTTACCAGAATGGCAACTTTTATACGCAAAATTAATAAACTGAGGGCAATGATACATTTTAAAAATGCATTAACATCTAATAATTATTAAGGACTGGCTGTAAGTTTATAATTTCCTTTGTTCACGGAAAAATTTTCATGAGCATTAACAAAAGAGTTTTGCTTATGATCACCAAAATTTGACCCAACTTGTTTGTTTTTCAGCCACATTGTGGAGTTTTCCATTGTTAAAATTGTATATGAAAGCAAAGAAATAAATTAATAATTTTGTGCGATGTATTTATTATATTGCTCTATGACAAAGGATGCCAAGTAGCACTCTTCTGCATTCAATAGTTCTATTAATAAAAATACAAACTCATTTGGACAGTTTATGTTTCTACATTGCCTAACTATAAGGAAGAAAAACACAAAATTGATAAATGTATGGAATTTCCACAGCATCACCTCCTAAAATATATTAATGCTAACTTTCAACTTCCATAATGAAAAATATAAATTATTAGTGCATATTTGAATACTTTTTATGGTTTAGTTTGGATAAATCCTTTTAACTAATCTTGGTTGATCA
This sequence comes from Calopteryx splendens, assembly GCA_002093875.1. NCBI lineage: Eukaryota > Metazoa > Arthropoda > Insecta > Odonata > Calopterygidae > Calopteryx > Calopteryx splendens. The sequence continues at coordinate 87,594 of LYUA01001590.1, forward strand.
CTTTTTCCTAAATTTACTTCTTGCCAATTAACCTATTTTATCTTTTGGCATTCCTGATCTTTACCACTCAACTCTACTGTTATTTTTGAGGATTTCATCCTTTGTTGATTTGCCAAAGAAATTTGTGTAACATTCATTCCATTTCTTTACCAAAAATTAAGGACACTGCAGACATACTGCTTCCTGGGAAGTATGGATGATTCTATATTCCTTAAGCTTCTTAAATCTTATTATGCGAAACATTTTCTCAATAAATTTTAATTATTTTTTCATTTAGTTATGGTCCAAAAGCTACACGCTTAGGAAGATACTTCTCTGCAGTCGGAGCAGAGGTGAACACTATGGCTGAGTACAATGAGGTAAGAGATTTTTAAAAATATATCAACCCTCAATTATAAACTTTCATGAACAATTGTTAAATATTAATGCTTGCACAACATTTTTATAATTTATTAGCTGAAAGCCATGGGAGCAGAACCATCATTCATTCCATCAAAGCTGTCAGTTGAGCAAACAGGTGAAAAAGCTTTGAATAATGTAGATTGGAGAACTAATTACCTGGCAGAAATATCAAAACTACTGAAAGACAAACTGAAGGAAGAATACTGAAGATAATACACTCATAAGTCTAAGCTACAAGAATTGCAGAATTATGGTTTTATATACTATTGTTTTTTTAATAAATAATTATTTAAAAACTGTCTTGTTCTTTTTTCTTAATGTTAAACATTCCTATTTATGTTACATTCACATTAATATAATAACATGCAAACACACGAAGCAAAATACAACTCCACAAAACTAAAAATAATAAATTCAGTAAATTTGGAAACAGTAAATACCACCAGCACCAGGGTCACTGCATGCTAAAAATCAGCACTATTTGCACATCTCATTGAGAAACATTACACATAAGCATTATCACATACACATACAAAAAACTGTAATTATCCAAAGGGGTGGGGATAACCAGGAACTACCCCAGGAGGTACAAACTCCGGCTATGCCTCTTTCTAAGCATGAATAACATGCTGTAGTCAAGAACTACCATAGTTTTTCAGTACTGGACTTAAGTCAAAATGTGATGGTGAGAAAAAAAATGCTTGTACTTCATTCCTAAATGATATTTTTAATTATAGGAACACATATTTTAACACATATTAATCAATAAATACCATATTTTTTCACACCAAACAACAATTGCTGTAGTATAAAACACATCAAAGATAGCTATAAAAGTATTATGATGTAAAAAAATCAATGAAAGGTGGGCCATCATATATTTCCAAAGAGCCACTTCTTGCAACATATAGAATGTTTTTCTGGAATAAAAATGAAAGAATCTAAATTGGAATGAATATTTTGTATGAAAAACAAGCTATGGCATGCCGCAACAGGCATTAATGTTACATTAATGATATTTACATATGATAAATTTATATTACACAAATATCTGTTTGTGGACTCATTAGTTTGAATACTAAACCATGCAATCATTATCTATTTGGATAAGATAGTTGTTGAAATATTTTTCTTCTTGTACCACCAACATTAGGGATTTTAAATATTCGGGTTCGCACATGTTTCCCTCACATTAAATTTTGGAAAAATATGAGTTTTTTTTATACATGTATTGACAATTACTATTTGCTTGGAGAAAGGTAGTGGAGAATTTTTTATCTCATCTTATTAACATTGAGACTTTAAAAAATTCACCCACCTTAACAGTTAACCTATTAATTCTGGACTGAAAACTTATACATATCTTATATATTGCAACACTAAGATTTTGGAGATCAATTATTTGTCCAAAACTTTAGTTTGAAAACTTGGAACTAAACAAGAGTATACATATGGTAATTACTGTATATATTCCTGTAGTTTGACCCTCAATTTTTTGCCCAAAAATTTGGTTGGAAAAAGTCCAACTATATATTAGTATATTCCGCACATCCCTATGAAGAAAAGAAGTTCCTTTCCACCCTGAATTTCACATATCGAAGGGTATAATATGAGATAACCTCAACCCTAACTATAAAAAGTAATCATGAAGTTGATTATGTGCAGGTGATGTCATAAATACCCATTCAAACATTGGATCCAATCCAAGAATGCCAATTCCATAAAGCTTGACACTTGTCACATTTTTTCACGATGTTAATTTACCTTCCTTTTAACACTTTGATGGTATTGTATGATGAGAACTTCGTCATTTAAAAACATTAAGTGTAAAAGTGATTTGATAATTTCAAGTCTCATCAAAGGAATTTTTATTTCAAGGCTCGATTCCTATAAATTTTCACTTGTGAAGCTACAATGTGTGACATGAATGGACATGAAATCAGATGAATCATCGTAAAATGGACCCCCATTTAAAATACTGTAAATAAAGGCTCATCATTTAGAAAAAGATGGCCAGTAAAAAAATGATCTACAGCAATATATATCATTGCTATGCAACCATTTTGACGGTAATTCATCTACAGGTTGCGTTGAATCAAGGATATATGAAAATTAAATCAATTACAAGAAATTCCTCACATTAACTCTTTTTCAAGAACTTGAATTGTTGTTTACATAGAAGCAATGACATAATGCACTCTAACACATCAAAAATGAAGCAGTGGCATCACAAAGGGCTTAGCAGAGCTCAATGGTCACTTATCAAATCAACTGTGTGGTTGATGACTGGTTTGATGGTAGTTGGTAAATAAAATGAGGATGTATGTACTTTATCATTGACAATAAATACCAAATGAAAATGCTTTTTTGGAAAATTCCCGGAAGAAAAGGTGAAATGTAATTTAGATTATTGCTCTTGGGTGCTACCTTCATTTACTTTCAATTCCTAGCTTCCTTTTGTTTACATGAAATGAAAAAACATCTCCCAAAAAAAATGTGTACTTCAGCAGATAATTACATTAACTTTTTGTTTGACCTTTTATTTAACCTTATAAGTATTAAACTCATAGCTTTCCTGACTGTACTCTTTAGGCATACATATCACCATGATTTATAACTGACAATATGGTGAAATAAAAATGTCATCCCCATTGCTTATTAATAGCAATCTAAAACCTCTATTGCTTGCTTATGAAATGCTTCCAACCTTATTCCAGCTAACAGGTTGCATACTGGGGTATTTAAATGCCTTTTAACCTTCCATTCCAGCGAGTTTTTAAACCTGTCTTTGAACATTCATTGCATCAGTAAAAATGCTTTAACTTTTTAAAAATTAATAGGTACTCCCTGTAATCAATAATAATTATAGGCCTATCCATTATAAGTAACAAAGAGCAACTGAAAAATTACCACCGAATATGTAAATGATGTTATATAAATGTTTAAACTGATGCACCTAAATAATGAGACTTCTCACTATCCATCCAAAGGACATGGGATGAAAATGACAAGAATAAATCGCCATCAAAACACAAAGTGTTAAAACTTGGAAGTGAAAGGAGAAAAATTACCTGCCTTCATGTTAACACAAGATAAAATACTTAACAATAAGATAAGAATTAAATGTATCTTTTTTAGAGGAATTTAAATTTTTAGTAGAAATACAATTTCCTTTTAAAATCAAACTAGAATTTGTCTAGCTTTATTTCATATGATTTCTGATTGAGAATCAGGGTAGGCAGCGATAGTTGGGATTAATGAGTAGAGCAATGGGCAGGCCTCCTCCAATCCCACAACTATGGTTAAAAAAGGGCTGGAAACATCAATCAAGTGTTTACCACCAATCAAGAAATTAAAATTAGAAAATGGGTTGCATTCTGAGAAGTTAAGACAGCATCAATACTCATTGGAATTTATTAACTTAATTTATTTTTTTTCACTCTTTGAAAACCTGTAGAAGCATGAATGACCCTGAAATCCTGATAATTGACTACTGGCTGGTCATTGTGTTTCCAATAAGTCAAAACACCATAGTTTCACACAACATCTATCCCTGCATTGGGACTCAACCCATTACCTATTGGTTAGCTGAAAGCCAAATTGACCATCCAACTTAGCCAGCCACAATTCCATACATTGAATTTCATGCTGGGTAAATCTGCAAATATATGAAAAATCCACAATGTAAAAATCATTCGCCTGAACCGGGACTCGA
>LYUA01001590.1:113327-135056 GCA_002093875.1 Calopteryx splendens
CAATACCAAAAGTACCCTTATTAACCGAAATGCAAATGGTAAACACTGGCGAAGACGAGTGAACAAAGTCATGTGACCGTGATGTCTTCCCGCAACCATTGTTATAACTGTCTGATAACTGTCACAGGACCAAAACGGGACATATGGGATGAAAATGGGAATACGCCAACAACTCAAAAATTCCATATGCATCCCAAATGTCCCAATTTGATCCCGGGACATTATTGAGACATACGGGATATCCAAGGGATGTCCCACGGACCAACAGTGCTGTCTGGGAATGTGTAGTTGGCACCTGTCTTCCATTATTTCAAAGCCAATAATCAGCCCTCTGTAAACCAGTCACTGTCAACAGTATATAAAATGGCCTTAATGTGAAGAACTACCTAATTAAACTTATTAGCAGACAATGAGAGCCTGAGAAATGGGTAGGTATTGCATCTCCTCCAGTGGGCAGATGACCAAAAAGCAGCAGTTTAAATGGCCAGGTTATCAATAATTGATCAAATAATTCCTATAAAAATACCCAAACATTAACTTTATCTTTTTCTACAATATTAGGCATTAAATTGAGTATTTATTTTAAACTAATGTATTTTCATCTTTTTTATGTTGGCATTGATAGAAGTACTGAAAACTTATGTTCCAAAAGAACTCATTTTCTCAGAGTAAAGGTTTGGAGAATGGCTAATAAGAGCTATTTTCAAGGAATCATATACTTTGAAGTACAGCCACATTGAAAAGATCCTTCTTGATGAACAGTGGTTAGAGCTAAGATACCCACCCCGTCTTTGCTGTCCCTGTCCTTTCCCCTAATTTTTGAGCAGGCAGTTTCCCTTTCCTGAAAGAGTGGGGGTAGTGGAAACCAAGGTGTTATAGTGAATGCTGGGAAGGTGAGTAATTGATGCTCCTTTGAGAGAGGCAAAGTGTGGGAGGTGTTCCCCTCAAAGGGGGGATGTATTCTATGCAGGTTCTTTTCAATGTGGCTGGACTGCAAGGCAAGGTATTACTCTTGAGGAAAGATGGTGGAATTAATCAAGTAGATAGTTGAGTTGTTCCCATATTTTATTTTATTTGGCAGTTTACATGATACAAGTGTAATCTGTACAAATCACTAGTACATGAATGGAGAATGATTCCAAGATGGAGAAGTCAATATATTTGTGTAATGAATAAATTTTAAGCTTCACGTGCTGGGTTTTTCATTTTATAAAATATAAGGAGCTATAGCTTTTTGCCAATTGAAAATAAGATTTTTATTATGATTTATATTTTATTTTTGCATTTAATTGTAACTTCTCAGTACATAACATTCATTATTTCTTGGGAATTCCATCCTGATATAAGTCAGAATACATCAACCTCATACATTTTCTTGAAATAAAACATATGGGTAGTGCTCTAATTAGGGTGACATGATAGTGCTGAGCTTACAAGTGACATAGAAATCATGTATTTCCACTAGGCATTTTTGTCTATGCACAATGTAAGAAGATGAAGGAAGAGGCATGCAACAATCAAAATAAATGCTCATCTAACAACTGCAGTAAAATAAAATCTCATCATGATTAATTAGGTACATTTCTATCTTTCATTTTTATACATTTTTTGAGATAAAATTAAAATGTGGACACAACTAGTAATTTGCAAGTATAAAAAGTTAATTTTTTCCATTTCTATCTCAAAGTTTGCCCCACCTTTAAATGAAAAAATATTCAAGATGTAGGTCATTACTATTACAGCATTACCCTCATCCCATTTGGAAGTTTCAATCTACAGGATGAAATATGTATACTCATTTACCATTCAACAACTGCATCTAATTAAATAACTCTTATAACTAAGAGCATTTAGCACCTTTTTCTTTCCCATATTTTGAATTTCAATCAACTCATTCTTCATTCATTACTTCACAAAATTATAAATTTCCTCGTAAAAAGGTGTAAAAATCCTCACTAGCAAACTGCATCTTTCCATCAAAACTGCTTTATGTTTACCTTGATGATTTTGCCCTATCCATCATAAAAAGGTCATCATATTTCTGCCATAAGAAAATTTATAACAGTTTGATGAACTTGAGCTGATCCATCAATTAGATTAATACAGACTTAAATACATTATTTATATGAAAACAAAGTACATATTTTACATTTCATTTTTCACTTTGAGAAAATAGTCATAGATACTATATGATCAAACTTTTCAAAGAATCTGTTACAATACATATGTACATAAAAACAATTCATTTAAACTATTCAAATTCAATCTTCAATTGGAGTAATTTTCAAATGCAATGTATTGGTGTTACTTTTCTCATTTCTGTGTTTACTCCAAGATAATGAACAAAAAAATATGGTCAAAGGTTATAAGAAATAACTGTTATTTTGATAGCAATCACAATTTCTTGAGGTCATTGGCATTATCTGTTAAAATATTCTAGTAGTCCAACCATGATCTTCGTTATAAAATATTGGAAAAGGTGCAATCAACAGCAATATTTAGAAATTAATGTAACTTTAACAGGTGGCAGATGTTCAAAATAATTATGTACCATACGATTCAGCAAGCATTTATGTCTCACACCATCATACATGTCATTACACTCCATAAAAAAAGAACCCAACAAAAGCTTCCAACCACCAATGTTTAATTATTTAACTGTTGCAGATCATGCACTGATGAAATGATAGCCACCACCGCTGTTTGTTGGTATTTACAAAGGGTAAGAATTATTTTAGTGTTTTGAATCACACTATTCTGTTTTTATAAATATTTAGCAGTAAAATGGAATTAAGAGGCACTGGTTGATCCCACTAGGAAATAAGAGGTGCAGAGCGGTCATTAGTTTTTGTTCTACGTAGCCGCACAGCAGCAAAGGCATTTCCCCTGAAATAACACAATAATCCTCAGAATTTTATATGAACAAGAATGATAACATTTTTTAATAGAGTAATATGATTCATGCTTCATAGATAAAATGTAACATGTTGACTTAGGTGATATAACTAAAAATTGTAATGTTAGCAGATGGTCATGCAAGAAAAAAAGACAATTCTCATGCAAAGAAATTCCTTTTGAAATATACATAGATAGAAATATGAATGCATGTAAGTTAATAATAAACTTAACTAATCTAAATTGGTTATGGCTGCTTTATATACACATCCCTTCTTCCAATATCATTATGATTATTATTCATTTAATACAATACATAATGCTTTACTGTAAACAAATCCAGGAAAAGGTTTGAGTTCAAAATTAAATTTTAAAAATAGTTGATAAAATTAAAACTCAAGAGGAGGAAAACACACCAATTTTCATGTTTTTCTAGTTTAAGTAATCAGATCTGCTCAATTGGGAGCTTTTTTCCGGCAACCACAGAGGGGTCCACTCCCCAAAGGTCATACCATGGCCCACACATGTTCCCTGATGCTTCTGATTTCTGATCAAATCTAGATCCTCTCTCAGGCCTATATAGACGTGCATGAATCCTTTCTCCATAATGTAGAAGGTACTGGGTAGTACTGTGGCTTGATGTGGATATCCTTAAAGAGCCCTTGACTTTCTTCTTCTGTTTCTGTACTTCAATTTCTCTATTGACCTTCTCAAAATCTTTTCCATTAAGATCAAGAGTTGGATGACCCTTTGGTAGAGGTGGTGGAGGAGTGGGGAGTGGAGGTGGAGGAGGGGGAGGAAGAGGTGGGTGTTTGCGCCTGTTTTGTAAAATTGCCTTTTGAGTGTCTGAACCACTTCCATTTCTCTGCTTGTTACTGGAATCCTTTTTTTCCAAATTGATGTGGTATGCATCTTTCCTCGAAGATGCACGAGAAGTTGTGATCCTTTCTTCGACAGTTTTTTCTCTGGAGTCATCCAACTCCAACTTTTTTGACTGTGCTGTGTAGCCATCAACAGCTATCCATGAGAAGGTTTCTACATCCCCCTTCAGGTCCCTAACAGTACCTTCTGTCATGACACTAGAACTCAATGAAGACATGGAATTAGTCTTATTTGATTTATGATGCCTTACAGTGCTTTCATTGTCGTCGTCTTGTTTTCCTTCATTTTCTTCCATGATGGATGGAGCTAGTTTGACAATTGACTCATGTCGCCATAGTTGATTAATTGAATCTGATTGTACCTTGGCTTCTTTTTCTTGAAATGTAGCTATTTGTTTTCTTTCCCTATTATAATTTCTCTTCAGACTCAGAGCTGACTTGATTTTCCAAAATGACAAGGTTCTTTTTACCAGGCTACCTGATTTCCCATTAACCTTTTTCCCACCTGCAAACTCGTTGTCAGTTCCATCTTGAGAGGCCAGCAAGTGGTCAGCACTGAAAGATGTTCTTCTGTGCAATTTCTGAAGTGCTCCCCCACCTCCCTGTCTTCCCAATGTCGCAGCAACTACTTCCCTTGGCTCTCTTTCTTTCAATTCATCCTCCATTGTCTGGTTATTCACATCTTCCCATAGTTCAAGGGCCGATTTATATAGCAACCAACCTCTTACCACAGAAGATAGATTTCCCGGTGTTTCATGAGTTGTTGCACTATTTCTGTTGTAAAATGAAGGGACAAAATAAATTCAGAAAGGAAAAATAAACAACGCACACATTGAAAATGAACACTAAAAGCTATTTTTTAATGAGGGTTACATAAAAAATCAGGGAAAAAATGATTGACGGTGGAGATTTGAATTTGTCTAATTTTTCATGAATTCTCTAAATTTTTCGTGTGAAATCCCAAAAATCATTTCCTTCAAAACAATTTTCATTCAATATACCTAATTCTTGAGTAGAATTGTGAACATACATAGCAAATGAACTTTCAACTTGTGAACTTTCCTTATTAACACAGGGACCATTTTCAACATTTTAGTGGATCCTATAAATTCTTCCCTTTCCACTGCAGTGTTGATGTATATTACACAATGTGACAATTCATGTATGTATTCAAAATTGAGCTTTCTATATGTTTGAATAAATATAAATACATAGTATTTACTATTATGTAGATCTCAATAATTACCTGGACAGATGCAACTATTGAGATGCAAATCAATTCTTATGATGAATATATCTGAGTGAAAATAGTACTTTTTTGAATGGCTAAAATGAAGTAACTATTATTAGTAAAATGTTTTAATTATAAAATAAATAATTTCAAGATTTTCAAACTGTATTCATATTGGGAGATCACTGATAAGTGGAAATGCTCATTGATAAATGTACCAAAATGTATCTGGAATGAAGTAGGAATTCTAGAATTGGAGAAAATGACAGAGACCTTAGATATGAATAACATGAATACATAACTGTTGTTTTTCTTTATAATGATATTTATAATATATATTTACATTTAAATTTCAATTCATTTGGGTTGCTAAAAAGGTTCTCCATTTGATTTAACTGAACATTTGCATTTTTCTATGCATTAGTGCCTTATTCAATTGTACCTACCTATGTTGTTTTTATGGAAATAATATTTACAGCAAAGACTCAATACAACAGTCATGGTTAATGAAAAAAAATATAAAAATCTTTAAGAGAGTTAAGGATCATGGAAACAGGTTATTAACTACAAACAGAGAAAATTAGATGTTAAGAATTTAGTTTACAGCAAAATATCATTGTTTCTAAATTGTGAAATTTTATTCTACATCTACCATACATTTAGGATTAAAACAAAATATATAACATTTTCTGCTGTAACTACAGCAAAATGTCTCATTTAAAAATATAGGCATGATGCTGACTGAATCATTGGGTGTGTTGCTCATTTTTATATTTAAATATTTCACTTTTAATTCAAATGCTGAGCATTACATATGTGGAGTTTGAAAGATAATTTTTCCACTATTGCCCAATGGTTGTACACTAATTCTGAGATTAAAATGATAGTTAATTCATTGACTCATTATTCGTGGCTCTTCAATTAAACAATTTCCAGATTTAATACAGCTCCATTACAAGGATTAAAATTACAAAATTTTTGTGCAACTTGTATAAATCTTGTCATTGATACTTGTATGTAGTGTTAAAATATTTTGATATTAATTTTTTCGGAAATTAGAGTCGACGTCTGTGATTCTTAATCCTTAATGTGATGACAAAACAAATGAGGAAATAGAATATTTTTTTCTTTCTATTTAAAACTATTTTTGTCTTTAGCCACAATTTGGAAGAGATATTGAAGATATCTTCTCAGCCATTGATCTGTAATTACATGGGTATTAAAGTCGATGATGTGATACTCTACAAGCGCTCTCAACTTAATGTTTACATTCCATTACCTTGGTGAATCATCATCAGAGTAATCAGCTTCGGGCTGTGGTGGTGGTAAGCCTTCATTACTGAATCCACTGTCATTACTGCTATGCAGGCTAGCATTTCCAATGCCAACAGTTCCTGGAACCATTGGAACTGATACTGGAGTCCCAGCTGCATTCGTTCTTAACTTCCCGAAGGTGGTGTTTGTCGGTGGTGTTCTCTGGGAGTGTGAAGATGTGGTCGAGGATGAAGATGAGGACGATGATGATGTGGATGAAGCGGAGAAGGGGGAGGCGAATGAGGTGAAGGGAGGGAGGGATGAGAATGAGGTTGGGGCGTGACCAGGAGGCGGGGGAGGGGGAGGTGGCGGGGGCACATGAGGGTGCATGCCATGGAGTGGACGGGAGTGGGTGCGCATTGGCCCTCTTCCTTGGAATGTCTGATGAGGATGGGAGTAATTTGGAGGTAGAGGTGGAAGAGGGATTCCAGTCCCTCCTTCACTAGCAGTAGATGTAGTCGCCAGGCGTATCTGCAAAGAATGTATGTCCTTGTTACGGAAAGAATTTTTTGAAAATACATATAATATATCGGAATGATGTGATTAAATATTATAGAAAATACTTTGTTACTGGAAGGGTGTGAAATTAGAGCTACTTAGCCAAATAATCCTCTAAGAAGCACGTAACTTACTGGAAAGTATGCCACACACTTGGAAATGTAAAGCAATATTAGGATAAACTAGAATGTATAAACTAACTACAAACAACAAACTAATGATATCCAGCAAGAATTAATGTACAAAAGTTAAGACATTAAAATTTTATTATCTTTCAATTATACCCAAGTATTATTTGACAAATTTATTAGTATTATTATTTAATATAATACTATCCAAAGATCACCCTACTTGATTTTTTAAAACAATATTTTCTAATACTAAGCACACTGATACTATTTGAAATATCAGTCTGATGTGTTTTCAAAACTAAATTATTAAAATATTTTCATAACATAATTAATACAGGGAAAGTGGCCAGTAAAGGAGAGTTGATTAGGCTAAACCCCCCTGTGAAATTTTACTTCCCCAAGAATAGTTGACATACTTTTGGTAATTTTATGCAATGTTCAACTAACATTTGTGCTCGGAAAAATATAAAAAAATAAAGTACCATTAAAGTAAAAAAATATTCAAATTAAGTTTTTGGATGGGAGAAATAAATTCTTCAGTAACAGTGCAGTTGATAATAAAGAGTCGGAAATAACCCCCTGAAATTATGTTCTGGTTATGCCACTGTACAGGGGGATTAGGCTATTGGAAGTAGCAGTCATAATGGAAGCAAAAGAAGAAGCAGTTATTTGAAGAACTTACCCCTATGTGAGCTGCAAGACCTGACTGCAAAAAAATGAAGAGTAGGAATTACCTATCTGAACAGCCCTAATGAGTAGCTAAATGCACTGTTTCATTAATGTGTTCTGGGTTAGCTCATATACTCAAAGCATTATTCAATACTCTAAGCATGAATTCCCGTGCTTATTATCCTTGTTCATCACCTTAAGAGGACTTGAAACAATATTTTCCGCTGATATAGGTATATATTTGGGAAGGCTGGTTTTTATTTGAGAATCACATAATTATTTCCTACAGAGTAATAAATTAGGTAGACATTTAAGCTAAAGAAAATAATCATTTATCAAACCATTGATATAGGTTAAAGTGTTTTGGTCTACTTGAAGCCAAAGTGGAAGCCAACTTTTACTAAAAAGGAATGACTATTACAGAAGGTTATCATATAGTTGTGCAGCAACACAAAAATTCAAAGTACAAAGCATACCTACTGGTACAGAAAGGAATGATGCCAATTAAGCTATTGGATCAATGGGAGGAAGAAGATTCCAGAGTGAAGCAAAGGGGATGAGGAGTTAATAAATATTTATCTCTGCTTTCTTAACCTACAATTTGGAAATTCCAACAATATGCTTGCCAAATTACTTTACCTCACAGTTGACTTCTTCATTAGAGAAAATGTAAATAAATGGTGTAGCCATTCTCACTTCCCCTCAATCAAAAAATCCATAATGACTAATAATGGTGTAACCCATGATTAGCTGCTGTCTTGTGATTGCATATTATAGTAAATTATCAAACATGAAAAGCACAGGGTTGTAGCTTCATTTATAGCTTTTATTAATATGAGCCATAACTGAGGTGCTGCAGCCTAATACTTTATTTCAAAAGAAACATAATATCATTCAATCTGTAATTTATTTGGTGAATAGATATGCATGCCTTAAGAAATTGACACTCTCGTTAGTTATTGGTAGTGAAATTAATTTGGACCATAAATAGTGTATCATGAATTTTTGCTCTTTGAGTAATTATTTACTGTGTTATAACTGCATATAGGACCATTTATTTATGTATCTCCCTGTTTAAGTTCTTGTGGTTATATTTCCTAAGATTGTTTAAGAGTGAAATTGACCAATTAAACAAGAAAAAACAAGACACTTTTTTACCAAAATCATTATTGTGTCAGTTCTCTACTTAACAGATTGCCAATTATTATTGCAGTTAGAATAATAGTAAGATTAGTAGTTAGTGATTAGTTAGTATAGTATATTAGAAAAAAATTAATTGAACTCACTATCATAAATCATTAGAAACATTCATTCGATTAGGTTTATTATCTCTTTTGTTAATGCAGTACTTTGGCTTTATAATACCTATGTCTCCTAGTATCTAGTGGATTGTTTCTCACCCCAACTGGGAGTCTTTTTAGAATAGGTTGCTGTAATTGATAGTGTTTACCTTATCAAGACCAGTGACCCTCTGAAGAACTGTGTCCCCAAAGGTGTTGGGGATGGCAGAGACTACAGGTGGTGGTGGAGGTGGTTTCGGTGCAGCAGGTCGGTTGGTATTTGAACTAGCAATTGCGGGGTTTATACCACTGATTCCTGTGGTTGGACTTAAGAGTCCCACAGATTTACCAGTGTTGCCGTTTGAAACACCTCCAATCACTGCTGTGTCCACACTACTCATCCTATGATGGTGCCGTTGGTGAGGAAGAGTTCCTTGACTTCGGTTGCGTCGCCGAGATGGGCGGTTGGGCTGCCCAGGAGATCTGGAAAAACCAAATAATCAATGAGAGAATGTCTTTTAAAATAAAAACCGTGAATTCTTAAAGAGAGAGTTGGCCAGCTCTGTGGACACACCATTCTCTCCCTGCACATAAATGAGCCATGTAGACTAGATGCTGTCAAACTATGGCCCTCTGGCCAAATCTGGCTGGCGAATGGATTAAATCTTGCCTCCTGAATGTTGACCTTTCATTTCTCATATGAGCAGAAGTGAGGCCATCCACAAAGGCTGTAAGGCTCAGCCTCCCCAAAACATTTGTAAAGTTCTACCATAAAAAGTTTAACATTTTTAAGTCATTCTCCAATTCATTATGCATTTATGTAGATTATATAAACTTCAACTTGATAAAAAATTAAAGACACTTCACAAACCAAGAGGTAACAAGTGTTGATGCCAATTCAGTTGACTCACACCATTATGGGATATATCCTGTTGATTAGTAAGAGGACTCATCCCAAGGCTTCTCACATGACTGTCACCAGTGTATGGATCTGATGGGTAATGCTTGGATGGCTAGCACTGCAGATTTGAGATACTATGAGAGCAGTGCTATCACAGTGTGGTGTGTTCAGGCTAGCTTGAAACCCATGCCATACTGTTGCTTCTACTACTTTGATATCCCAAGTCCCCAATACATCACTTAAACGTTACAATATTTGGCAACCTTCATAATTCATCACTTCCATCAGCCTACCGGGCACATTCATCTATGCTTTGCTACTGAATTAGAGAACTACCTCACTGGCTTTGTAATTATGCATGGAAATTAACTAATTAGAGGAGTAAGTGGTCAGTAAATACATTTTAACTTGTCTGATGAATAAATATTGATAAAAAAATTACCGACCTCTCATAGTGATTCCACATAGTAGGCAAGTAGCTGGTTGGAAATATTCCATGCATATATGACAACTTAAAGTATGCAATTCATTAAACCTTTCACTGCCCGTGCCTTAAAGGTAGACTCTGCAAAAGTCATTCAGGTGCATTACTCAAAGTAAACAAAGTGGACTGATAAATCGGCCTGTGGTCATTTTTGCACAACCAGTGAGGGCCGACAGATTGCCTTGATAGCAGTAAAAGGGTTAAAAAATGTTATGGTTTCATCACTCTTTGGAATGGTTAATGGTGAAGAAATCTAGATGCTAAATGTAAAGAAATTACTTGATAGAATATTTATATTCACACATATACCCAAGCATGGAAATATGATGTTTTTATCATGAAAAACACTTGAACTATGTGAACTATTTGAGCATGAAGAGAACTTGTTATCTTTCCAATAGATAGCTGCTAAATATATTTAACTCACCCAGCTCCCCTATCATCATCACCTCCTTCTTCCCTGTCATTTTCATCATCATCCACATCGTCTTCAAGGCCTCGTAGGCAGTCATCATCAATGTCCTCATCTCCGTCACCTGATGATAAAACCACTTCAGTGTATGCCAAAGGGAACCATCCACTCCTTCTTGTCCTCAGGTTCTCCCCAAACTGCCAGCCCTTGTTGCGTTCTCCCATCAAGGAAATTAGGTCTCCTTCTAAGAAGCTCAGCTGGTTTTCTCCACTAGATAGGTAGGCATAAAGTGCTTTGGCAACTTGACCTCCACCACTGCTGTCGACAGTCACGTCTTCCTCGGTCCTACTCCTTAGGGCTTCACTGACTCTCCTGCCTGTTCCACCATGTACTTCAGGGACAGCCATTGATTTAGGACGAGCTGGAGGAGTATCAGGTTCTAAAATGTTCAGTTAACTCGTAGTTAGAATTACACTGGCAATTTATTTATTCATTGAATCATGCAGATGAGAGACAAGGCATGAAAGTTTTCATTATTCACAAGAGTGAAAAGATATTTATTTTTAATGATATAATTTCATGTTCTTAATCATTATTTACTTTTGGGTAAATTCCATGTATTTTCCAATTCAGCTCCTTTAATAAGTTTTAACAATGAGATTAATTTAAACACACATTTATTATTTAAAAATTATCATAAATAGAAATTGACTATTACTTCCGGTTTCATGTTATATTCTACTAAGTTTTGATGAGCTTTGGAATCTTTTTATCATAGGTACATATGTATTAGGTAAGGTGATAATGGGCCTTTAAATAAAAATACCTAATGTCAGGGTTGAATGATGAATGGAAATATAAATTTTTGATTAAAACTTCAAAACATGCACTCATTGTTTATCCTTAAAAATTAAGGTGGAATAGACTCATTAGATATTATACCACATGATTATTTACTTACATACTATTAAATGAATGCATTGGAAAATTTTATTTGTACTTTAAATACAAAAATAATACTTCTCAAAACCAACTATAAAGTGAGAAACCACCAGCCAAATAATCCCCTTGAGCCAGCATAAGCTATGATTTATAGGCTTATAAAATAAAGTTTACTTTAGATAATATCAATTAATTATAATAAAATCTCCATTATCTTATCTCAAAATTTACAGTACAGCTAATTTAAATGTGGTTTAAAAATTTACAGCTAATGTAAATGTAGTTTAACTTTTATACCATATTGAAATGGTCATTGGCATTTAATGTTTAGGAATTAAGGTAGACATTTTGTTTGTTATGGAATGAAAATTTAAATTTAAAAAATGCTTGGAATTTGGATTTGCGAGTAATACTTTGTAAAACTTAAAAAAAAATTAGGAAAACTTTCATTATACACCCATAGGTATACACCAGTTGCATTATTGGTTAAACATTTTCTGTCAGAATTTAGATCTTACCATGATGGACCAATGAATGGGTGGAGGCTGTTAGATTGTACTCAGACTTTGCTCTTGATAGTGATCCAAGTAGTGTTGGTCTGCTTCCACTGAGTTCCATTGCAGTCACTCCTGCAGTGCTACCTCTGTTTCGAGCTCCACTCTCATTTGTACCCGCCACCTCATTCATAGATCGGAGCTCCAAGCAAGATGCATCCATTGACTTGGTCTTGCGCAGCTGAGAAGTCAGTGATAGCCTGTCTGCATCTACATTTGACCCACTTTTACCTCTGCTAGGCTGAGAGTAGATGTCATCTTCATCATCTTCCTGCCAGAAATTGACTTGCTGTGGGGTCAAAGAGGATTCAGGTTCATAGTTATATTATGTGTTTTCTGGAGTGCACATTCATATTTAGAAAAATAAATTTAGTTTCTATTTGTAAAATATACATGGATCTCAGGAAACAGACTTGGATTATTCATTTTTATTAGTAAACTAAGTAAAAGTATGGACCAAAACACAACTATAGAAGATATGCAAAATCAGTCTAGATTTCATGATGGAGATTAATTAAAATATGCTACAACTTTGTCATTTGTTGATATCTATTATATTAAGTAGGTTCATAAGTTTGAATTGTTAAATTTAGGGGCATAGTTGAAGAGGGAACTATGGGGCATCTCCACGATAGCCATAGTCTTTCTGAAGTTTCTTGGCTTCAGTTTAAATATATGTAGTTCATAACATTTTTTTAAAATTTACATTAATTTCAACATAGATTACACTTAGCCAGGAAATTTGGGAGAACATTATTGGATATTTGACTCTGCTAGAAACTTACAGAAAGGCGGTTTGCAAACATAGTGTCAACTGCTTCTGGTAGAAATTCACGTGTACGAGCAACTTCCTGCCAGTCATCTAAGTGGCGTTGAAAGAGAGCATGGCCTTGACCATGATATGCTAAATAGTGCTTGGCAAGAGAACATTGGCGTTCAAGAACAAAGCCATAGCGGCGTCTCTCCTGTGTGATGGCCTATAAAAAGTGGATGAATTATTTATTAAAAAGTATTGTAAATAAAATAATATTCAATGGCCTGTCTCCAAAAATAGCCATTAATTTCCTAAAAAAATAACTCCAAAGATTAAATGCATTTACCACTTAAATAATGTCTTGTTGTAATGGAGCTAATTTTAAGTGAGGAAAACTCACTTCATCGAAAAATGGAAACCCACTATTTAAATAAAGAAAACTTCCAGTTAAACCTTTTTGGGAGGTTTATTTTTCCAAATAATCAAATTTAAGATATTATTTTATTAATTATACTAAATGACTTAGATTATTAACTTTTTCATTTATCTGAATTTACATGTTTCCATGATTATTATTATTATGTCCAATGAATTGATTCTACTTGGAGACCCAAATTAAATAAAACATTTAACAGATATGGTGGGTAATATAGGTACAATTTACAAGTACCTCAGGTAGTCCATCATAATTCATGGGTTAGCTATTTTCCCACAATTATTTTCATGCAAAAAAGGCTTAATTAAATTTAACTACTGCTCTTGAATAGTTGAGATACAAAAATAATTAAAAAACACTTGAAATAATCAGTAAGACTGAAATATCTTTTAATATTTCTAGACAAGAATGCATACAAAAATATCAAATGAATTATCACATACTATTTAGGGAAAACCAGGAAGTTATGAAGCTATGGGAGACAAACATTAGCCCTAGGTTGAGACACTAAAAAATTTGTCAACAATCAAAATATATATATATATATATATATGTATATATAATTTTTTTTTCAGTTGATTAAGAATTTTTATTGATTTTAGGTAATTCCTGCAACCATGATAGGTATTTGAATAGATTTCATTATCTTAGACAAACCACAAGGGTGCTGTTGATTAATGCTTCCTATTTTCAAAACAAATTAAATGAGCCAGAAACACATCTGTTTTCTACTGGGCCTTGAATAATTGCCACATATTTATTCTCTTTGAATTGGAGTTGGCACAGTCCATAACAATGTGGGCATGTCTAAATCAGAGAGTTGATAGAAGCATCTACTCCCAAGGTTTGCTAAGAGTCACTCATATGGAAAGCATACAGATATTTAAAACTGAAGGATGGTAAATTAATTAGTATGGATGTCATGATAAAATATAAATAGGTATTCTGAAGTTATTAATTCATGAAGTGAAAGTTGCATAATAGCTTCAAAGAGCACATTGAGATTAAAATGAAGACAATGTTACTTATCATACTCACAGTCTTAAGGCTTTGCTCACAAAAGCCATCCAGTTTGGACTTCTCTTCTTCCATGATCTGCATGTTCTGAAAAAGGGTTGAATAAGAATTAGCATGCTGTAATTATATTTTGGTATGCAGCAGTAAACCAATCACTATTTTATGTAATATACACACCGTTAATAAATCATTACAAGCAAAAGAAAAAAAAGACAAGTAAATGAAGAGGGTTTTACAGCTTACACATTCATCCAAATTTGACCATTTGGATATTTTAACATATGTATATTATGGCAATTTCTATGGTTAACAAGAACAAGTGATTGAAAAGAATAAGAGATGACAATAAATATCAAGGTAAATAATAAGATATTTCTCATCCATATGGGTAAATTACTATTCATCACTGGTGCCAATGTGGAAGTTTTTTGATTCACACCCATTTACATAATAGAAATTTTTACCTTCTCAGCATGCATACATATTAATAATTTTTAAAGCCAAACATGGAACATGCATTAAAAGTATTAAGTAGGTACCTACTATCATATTAAAAATATTCTTCATTTCAATGCAGAGATCTAAGCATACAGTTAAAGTTAGAGCTTCTGCATTAATTTCAGTATCAAAAAAGTATTTAAATGTTTAATAGAATAAGTAATTAATCATCACCTTGAGTTCCTTATCCAAAGCAAGCCCTGTCTTGGCTGCAGCACTGCTGCTGCTGCTACTGCCCTTAGTTTTTTTCCTCTGCTTTTTCATTGTGGCAGCAGCCTTGCTGTAAGTCTCATGTCGTTGCTTGTGCTGTTGAAGAAACTTTTTCTGCTCTGACTGAAATATAAAAAAACGGTTTCTGTTATATAAATTCAAATTTATACTCATTTGCACTTAATCATGGCATTGCTATTATTATTATTCTCTCTTGGGCTAAACAATACAACTAGTCACATTTATTAGTCAAGGGTCTTCACAGTTGGTAGGATTCATATTTATATGCCCCAATGAATCAGGTGGCAGCATCTTCCTACGTTCTCAACTTTTTTTCCTCAAAATTTCTAATTGTTATTTTTAAGATTGTTAATGAAAATATTGAATAATAATTTGAATTATTTTGAAAGTGAAGGAGATTATCCTTGCATAATTTGGTATATGACTAAGAAATTTAGACTAGAAAGACTAGTTTAGGTACTATATATGTTTTTCTTCAACATATTTTGTGATAATGCTTTTTTTTTTTAAATTATGGAATACCTACTATTTATTTCAAAATGGGGTAGGTCATTCGCCTGATTGAGGGGACACTGTCAATTGGTCATCAATATCAACAGCCGGATTATTATTCACTGTATTTATACATACCTGAACCACTTTTGTATCCTTTTCTAAATTTGTTTCCAAAGGAACCAGTAGGTCAACGTAAAATGCCTTCAGCTGAAAAAGAGAAAAAAATGCTACCATGTCATAGCTGCTATTTTTTTATTTTAAGTAGGTTTATTTATATATTAACACAGACTATCAAAAACAAATTACAGATTACATCCAACTGGATTCTTTCATTACTTAGGAATGAAACTTGTCAGGGGGCAGTTGCAGGGGCAGTGCCGACTGCGGTTTCCCAGGATGACCTGATACCCGAAAAACCACACAGCTTGGGTGAAGCTGAGGGTACTCATAGGCGTAGCCGGAATCGAACCCGAGCCCTCCGGATAGTAGCTCAGCGTTCTACCCACTGGACTACCACACCCCATCATTAATATCACCATCAGATAATATCAGCACAAATATACTTTTTGATATCAGGTTTAGCCGGAAATCTGGATTTAAAAAACTAGGGATTCCAGATGACGCTCAATATTTGATAGAGGGTCATCTGACATAATAACATTCTTGAAATACAAACATTTTGGGAAATTGGAAAAGGAATGACCCTTTGATCCAGAAACTTCTTTAGCTCATGAGTAAAAAGTATTACTTCAACGGAATACCGCCTTTGTGGGCGCCACAGCTGTACCATTAAGAAAAACTCCGAAAAAAGGTTATCATTAAATTCCGCTTGGTTTGAGAAACCTTTTGAAGAGCCCTTACGGAGAAATTTGCTCTTTGAAGGCAGCGCGTTTGAAAAGAGTTTTGAAAAAAAAACGCCGGGATAAACAATAAACCAAACGAAGGAAAGAAAACCGAGGGACAAGAGGGAAAGGGAAGGTACACTCTGAGGTCGACAACACGGGTACGGGTTAACATTTTTCAAGCCGTTTTTTTTACTCTTTTCCTCCTTCCACTGGTCACAGAAATAGAATTCGAGGGGGTCTTGGAAAATTCTCGCAAGGCTACGAGGCTCATCGAAAAATGAAGATAATAGTATTTCATTTGAAAGGGTTGGTAGGGGACATCGTACGTCAACTAGACATATGGAAGGTGAATGTGGGGAGAAGGAAATTGTAAGAGGAGTGAGCTGAGCGAGGGAAGAGGGAGGAGGTATTTTATGAGAGGGAGAGAAATAAAAGGGGTGGGGGGGACGGAAGTCCTGGTAATGGCCAACGTGAGGAGCTGACCCTCTCGGTTTCGGTACAGTCTCCAAAAAGAAATAAGGCCCAAGAGAGCGATGATGAAGATGGGATCAATGGATTTTTTTCTTCTGCTCTAGAACCTCGCTCCAATCGTTTTTGAGGAACTTTGGACCGTGTCTACCTCCTTGGCTGGTCCCAAAAGTCTCTTGCGTCAAAAATGTCAGAAATTGGACTACGGACTAGCCAGGCTGCGCTTCTCACGGGGAGGAGAATGTCTTGCAAGGTGAGGGGGTAGCGGAAAAATAAGGCACCTGAATCTTGAATATTACATCCCAGGTCACGCCTTAGAGGTAAAAGAGTCTCTACCAGTTTCCGTTCAAAGTTTTAGTGGCAGTAGTTGGTCAACTATGGCGAGCCCAAATAAAGAGATCTACGATAAAGTGAATCTCTCAACTCTTGAATACGGAGTTTTTCACAGCAACCTTGCATGTTCAAATATTGTCTTCCGTTTGTGAGAACGAGGGAATGGGAACTCCTGAAATTTATACATAGTTAGTAGCTTTTATTCGTAAAGATTACCTCTGTAAAAGTGGAAAAACTTCTCTTGGCTACGAATTATCCAGGAATGAACGGATAATATAGACTTAAATACTTTGGGAAATGGGCGATGATGAGAATCAGCAGCTCATCACGAAATTGCAAATGATATTTGAAATTAAACTGCGTCGAGAAAATACGATAAATAGGAAGCGAGAGCTTCTCCGTTGAGGACATGGTGATCCGCTGAGGTGAACTAGCCCCGATGTGAAAACATTTGCGCTACGGGATTTGCAGGGATAACTTTTAATGGGGGGGGGGGGGGACCCGGGGGGGGGGGGGGAAANGGTACCGCGGGAGGAGCGGGAAATACTGCCTCCACGCTTGGCTCGGCGTTTGCCAGGCCTCCTATCTCCACAATCCCCCTCCCCCACCCCCGCGCTTCGAGAATGTCGTAGGCGGCGAAGATACTGCGAAGCAGGAATGCCCTCCGAGGGCGACTCGTGCCAGGGGGTGGAGGGTGTACATGGGGTGGGGATTAGTAGTGGTTGGTCATTTGCATAGTAAGAGAAGTGCTGGCGATGGCGCTGCAGTCCTCGGACTTAGGTCCGTTCCGTAACTGAAGAGATTCCATGAAAGGGAATGGAAAGGGTGCGCTCCTGGCAGGGAGAGTGGGGCTTTGGATTCATAGAAAGGAGCTGGGAATATTCAAATAAGGGTAAAAACCTCACTAATGACTTTACGTGGATATAGCATGTGCATATTCCATTGTTTCAAAGTCATGCTCCAATAGCCAGTGCCTATGCACTTGTTTATAGATTCTAACTTAAGGAGTGCCTGATCAATAACTACTGTACTCGCCAATTGACTTTGCGGTCGCGAGTTCGAATGCCACCTTACCTGTGCACTTAAAGAACTTAAAATCTATTATTTACAATACTTTGGGTACATTATTACTCGAGGTGAGGAAAGAGATGATATTTTGGAAGAAGATTTGTTCTGGGTATTGCATACACTTTAGGATAAAACATCCGCTACGGCGTTTTACAGAATTATTTCTATGAATTTCATCAATTTTCATGTAGAATAGATAGTCATATCATTCAAGTTCGCTATATATCTTACAAATTCATTACAATATTCACCACATCCTTCACGCTGTCCAATGTCACTTGTTTTTAAAAAGCACATAAGTCAAAACGACCTCGCACACGGCATGCTTGCTTCAATTTTTTCTGAGGACAATAAGACCAACTAAAACACCCTTCTTTGTCCAAACTATTCTTGTTATTAAAATTTGAAAAATATAAATTTAAATCGTAAAATTGGTTCAATCATTATATAATACTTCAGAAAAAGGATAGCACTATGCCTTTCCAAAAGGACTTATTTCTTAAGTTTACTTCGTTGGTTAATGCTGACGTTATGTATAACTTAAAAGAAATCAGCGGGCATAGGGATGCAAATGAGTATGACACACGTTAGTGAGTCTAATACGTACTGACCTGAGACTCATGAGAGCAGAATCAAAACGTAATTTTGCATTTTGAAATCCCGTTAGACTAGCGGAATAGCACTTAGAGACTATGAAACAATACTCACGGCTAGAAATCTCTTGTCACATTAGAGAGTTATGTTCGAAAAGAGCCGTTTTTCTTTGAAAAGTCGGCTTATGTGAAATATGTGTAGAGCATTGCGTCGGCATGTATAAAAGATTTGCGTAATTAGATCACAACGGCGAAATAAGGAAAGATATCTAAGTACTCTTTGCAATAGGTATTTCTGTCCCCCTCTGCTCAATCGACGTTAGGGAATCCAACCAATTCTCATAGTATATCGAACTTTTTAATTAGAATACCCTTCATGGTTATTATAATGCTATGAATAATGATTTTGTTTTCACGGTTAAAGTTCAAGGCAGAGGGACGACTAAAAGTACCCAAAGTAAACATTTCTACAAAAAACCCTGGAGACCCAGGAAATAAAGAAATAAACGTTTTGGTTAATAGCGGCAATTATTTCCGGGCTCACAAGCCGGGAAGGAAGGACTTGCAGTGGGAGACAGCGGCAGGGCGTTGAGCGGTGTTGGCGTGTCGCTGGTAGGGGTTGGGGCAGCAAAAAAATCAGCGGAAGGGACATCCTAAGAGACGTGAGTTGGCGAGAGGAAAGAGAGATGTAGGGGGCAGAGGGCGTGAGAGTCTTAAGAATAGCTGGGAGAAAGGGCAGCGGGGGAAGAAGAAATGTGCTTTTTTTCGATTAAGATGTGGGATCGACGATAAAGGAGGGGGAGAAGAAAAGAGAGTGGGATTGCCAGGGATACACGGAGGAGAGGGGATGCGGGGGCTGAGTTTAGAAAAGGGAGAAAAAATGGCGGATAAAAACAGATGAGAGCACGTGTCGAGGAGGGGAAGGGGTGAGTCCGGAGAAGAGTTGCACAAGTGCCGACAAAAAAAAACAAGAGTGCGGAAGGGCTGCCAGCGATTAGGTTTTTTTAGCTCGATTCGGAGAGTTTGGACAATACGGAAAAATTATTGGTTTAGGTTTTGACTGACGTAGGCTGGCGGCTTTTTAAAAGCTACAATTTCAAGCAGAAATGGCGTATTTTTTAAAAGTGTTTAGTTTGTCAACTTGTAGAAGTTCTTAGTTTTATTTTCACAGAGTTCTTAGTTTTATTTTTACACAGTACTGATAAATATTCCTTTCATCGAGATTCACTTCGCTTGCATGGGGAATTTGACTCGCAGTAATATTGACTACCATTTCCCCCCGAAAAAAAAACAGTGGAATAAGAAATCCTCACGATCCTTATTACCGGCTATTTTTTCCTCTGCTCCAGAAGTCCACTATGGAAGTAATCAACTTATAGATCTCATTATGGGACTAATAATTCAGTGAGAAGATATGTTTTCCTTTAAATCCGTAACTAACATTTTGAAAAAAGTGAGGGCGAGTAGTTAATTAAAAGTTTACTCTGAACTTCCATTATTTTTTTTATGAATATCCATCTGCTGATTCGTAATAAGATAGTTTTTAACATATTGATCGGAAAACTTGATTAGAAGAATAATTTATTATTATTTACTGTCAAATTACCGAGTAATCCATGTCTAGCAATTACTATGATAGAACAACTTGCGAATTAGTCATGATAACAGCCAAGCATTAACTGGCTTCAGCATTACCAACTTGCGGATGCCACAAAGACTACTGTTAACAGCTATAAAAAAATACCAACCTTATAGTTTCGGACCATTCATTAGATGGTATGTCATCATATTAGGTCTCAAAGGACTTGTGAGGGTATTTCTCGGCTATAAGAGTAGGAACTAACCAGTCAGTAACTTTATACGAGTATAATGGAGAGAGGGAAAGGGCGAGAGGAAATGTGAAGGCGGGGGAGTAGAGAAACAAAGCGGACGTAATGGAATTTGGAGACGGTAAAGCGGAAGGAAAGGAATAAGGGAAAAAAGAGAGAGGAAGGCGGTGGAGAATAAGGCGTGGATTGGATTAGAACAGGGAGGAAGCCGAGAGGAAGAGCGAGACTGGAATTGTTAGGGGAGGAGTTTGTTGATAAGATTTCTCATATAATCCAGGAGGGGGAGGAGGATGTGAGGATGGAGAAGTAAGTTTCGCGGTTAGAAGGGCAAACAGTGAGGAGATATGAAACTCAGGTGGGGGCGGGGTTTCGGCAGTAGATAACAAGGAAGGAATCGCGAAATGCATGTCACTCGGTAATTCAGACAAGGCTGACAAATATTTCCTTTCGAGAAAAATGCAATGGAAAAGGAACACTAGACTTATGTCCAGGGTTTATTTATTATTCAATTATCTCTCTTCCGAGATATGCATTGTTAAATATGTTGCTTGTAAAAATATTGAAAACGCGTAAGAAAAATCCAAATGACAACTGACTTTCCTTTTAACAGTGTGAAACACGCCCGATCAAAATAAGTTTGAAAGAGTGAATTGATTAGGAAGAAATTTAAGCCATTTTTGAAAAAAAAGAGAAATGAACGCAGACATAATCAGACTCTCACTGGACCGTTTCCGAACGAGACCACGTCTTTCGCGTGCGGCATACCTACTCACGACGTCCATAGCTATATTCTTAACTAGGCGGTGAAAATAACTTTCAAGTTGTACACAGATTCAGAGTAGATAAAGTATGAATATAAAGACGTGCAAATTTTCCGCAAATAACATTTTTTATTACTACCCGGGTTTCAATGTAACAACATAATCATCAGGTGATGACGATGTCCACTCCGATGACACCTGATGATGAT
>LYUA01001592.1:157026-167466 GCA_002093875.1 Calopteryx splendens
ACCTCTGGTTCCATAGGCGACCACGCTACCCCTAGGCTACCTCGCCCCTTTTAGTGTATTAGGAACATAAATATATTTAGATATTAAATAACTGCTAAATTCTATAACCAAACGCATTCGTTTTCCTTCCATCCAAGCGCTTGGGAACTATAGACTTTGACAAAGCTACATAAATCTCTTGTCCCAAATCAATAATTTATTCCTAAGTTTAGTGAGCGGAAAGTGTGTCAATTTTTAAATCGACCCACTATTATTCGAGTAAGTTACATTAAAGATCATTGATACTGCTAATGGGTATGTTTCAATTAACATGGCTTATATATAAACGTTTTGGGAGGCCCCAAAATTTACTTTGTGCCTATTTTTTTCTACAAGTGAAATATATATTCTTCTGTCTTCATTATTCGTATTTAGTCTACGAAACGAACAAAAAAAGCTACATGCTATCGTATTCGCCATGACCTTTCAATGACAGAATCACGACAAAGTTTCATTGTAAATCAGTTTCCTATAAACTGCAATAGCGTTTTAGCACAGTCGTTAATACAACCTTATCGTCAGGAAGGCTCCCTCAGATTCATTGCATCATGAAAGAGCTCATGCAATCAGAAACCTACAATCATTCCAGTTGACCAACTCAAATATCAAGGTCACTGAAATACCACATGGAAACGGAAGAGATGGGGCACATCCGGCGATATAGTCCTTATCTATGAGGTCACCACAAGTGCAGGCATAGGCCGCAGCGACCAAGACCCAAGGTTTTAGAACGTTCTCGCCATTTTTTTCCGTCCACTTTTACAAATCCCTCTTGCAACAAAATACCTCATCTTTGAGTGACTTAACGGAGATGGATTAACAATAGCCCACTCGTCTCTGTAACACTGAGTGAAGATGATCGTCCAAAAATACTAAGAATTATCTATTTTTTCTTAATTTAACAGCATTCTAGTTCCTTTTTCCAAGTATTAACCCTGAAGGTGATGAAAAAATTCAATTTAATCCCCTAAAAAATTGTTTAGATTATTGTTTTGCTTACGGATCAAGTGTGCAGTATTTATTAAGGACATGATTTTTTTTAATTTATGCATGACAGATCACACGTTAGATATAAAAGATATTCTATTTGGTATACTCAATTATCACCCTTCACCATGTTTACTCCAAGAAGTATTTCAAACACTGTATCGCATGTCAAAGGGAATATCTCCCAGAGAGAACTGAAACTTGGAGAGGTCGTGAATAAGAGATGAATTTTCGCATAAACCTAGTAGTCATCAAAATATTAACATAATATCGCCTTGGATTTATCTGAGGATTCAAACCCATAACCTTTATATAATGCTTCTGTCCATGAAGTTTTTCTAACTTTTATGAAGTTAGATAGAAAATGCGTCTACTGCAAATAAAAACGAAAATATTTTTATTTGACTAGGAGAATATTTTTATTAGACTAGCAAGTGCACTCGGCTGAATGAGTAGATTATTTTTATAACTCTGCAGAATGTTAGAGAAAGATAGTGGGGTAGATGAAGGCATTAAAGAATTGTGCAAATTTCACAGAAAAGGTTTTGATAGGATAAGGATATATATATTTTTTATGAAATTTAGTCTAAGACAACCAAAACGTCAGGAGTTAAAATTGCATTATTCCCCATACTGCTGCATGGCTACAAAATTTGGAAACATCAGGATAAGAATACATGATTTAGAATACATGAGTGTTTTAGGCAAAAATAGGAGGGATACGCTGAGGAATAATCACATTAAGAGAATGGATGGCAGTCGAGTAACTATAGAAATGAGTGAGAGAAGATTAAATGGTTAGGGAGGAAGTCTTGGGACTACTGATTGCTGTGGTGCTAGGATTGATTACTCTAATTTTGATATCAACCCTGCCAATATAGAAAGCTTTAGGCATATATCACGATGTATGGTGTGTCGATAATTATCGTTGACATATTGATGAGGGACGATGATATTGACGATATGGACGATACGAACATATTGACGGTTAGACAATATGGGTGATATGGACGATTTGGACGATATTGACTATACACGCGATATCTACGATATTGACAATATGTTCCATATTGTTGATGTTACGAGATGAACGATAGGAAGGATATTGATTAATATCCACACTTCCGACTTAGTTACTCCCAGTAACTAAGTCGGAAGTGTAGACGAAATCCTGGATAAGGGTCGAGGTTCATGATTTTTTTCTCCATACCAGTGCATTTATTCTTACCGGGACTATTACAGATTCTATTTCTCGTAATTTCTCTTTCTATTAATTCTATTTCTCGTAACTCCTCCTCCCCATTTCTAAGACGCCTATTCTGAAGACACCATTGGAACATGAATCTCCGTTTTCGGGTGTTCCTTTTAACACATTCACCAGGGAAATTTGAGTTAGCATGAGATGAGATGGGAGTTAGCATGAGAATACGCCGATTTAGCCATTTAATCAATCCTCTCCGTTCCATTTGTGCATTATTGCTCGTATTAACTCTCTCTCCTTCGGAACAACCCCAAATTTCACTTTATGCTACCATTTAGAAGAAAGAAGTTAGCCCAATTAGCACGATCATATTTCTAATTTAACCCAAAATATTAAATTTCAAATTGCTACCTTGTTAATGGGACTACTAGTATTATACTGCTCTCAAAACTAGCTTAGTAAGTTAGTTAGCAAGAATTTCCATTAACTCTAAACTAGCCGCTAATAACCACCCAAAATCAATCCCTGTGAATTGAATTTGTTATATAGGCTAGTTATTTTGTAAGTGATTTATTTATATTGCATTTATATTCTTTTGGTAGGTATAATTAATAAAACTAAAATTTCCTTGTGGAGATTATCAAGTTATAACTATCTAGGGCTATGTGGTTGACGTTAATGACATTTTAACCTTTGTTTGTGCTGACGCCGACGAAGAACTATAAGTAAAAGTTCGCTGTCCTGGACTGAAATAGTAAGAATAATTCTCATGATTTTATAATGCTTTGTTATTCCTAAAAGTTTTTCTAGCTTTTATTATCTTATATTTAAGTTTGAATCAAAGAGCATTTTGGTACTGACAGTAGCCTTCTTTTCTGTAAAAGATAGCAAAAAGTTAAAAATAATTTTGTTAAGTTACAAAGGTTACGTATTACTTCTTTGGAACTTTTCCCACACACCGTCGTTAATCCTACAGGGGGGATTGTTTCTAGAGCGTTCGCCAGTTTTCAAACCTTTTTCTGACATCTTCATCTCAAGCTAAGAAAGAAGAAAAAATCGGGACTTATAAACGGCCAACGTTGAATGCGTCGGACGGCCGATCGGAATCGTCCTGACTGCTCTCCCATCCTTAATTATAAAATCATAAAAAAACAATGATGAAATCTTTTTCAAGTCTGTTTTAAACTCCGAAAAAAAAGATCCGATTGTAAGGTTTTGATCTCCCCTATTGGATATCGTCGTTCTAAACATAGTTTTGCTATTTCGTTGCTATGGTGGTGTTATTTCATTTTTTACTTAAGCTGCATTTCATCGAAAAGAAAGCAAAAAAAGAAATTCTAGAGCGTGAGGGGGAAGAAAGTAATGTGTTGGGAGAAATTCGAAGAGTGCTAGAGAACTGGAAGTGGGGTGTATGGAGTGACAATTGGTTGTTGAAGACTGTGACAGGCGGGAGAATGTTGGGCAAGCGAGGTGGAGGGAAGGTATAAGGTATGTGTTAGGAAGGTATAAGGTATGTGTTAGGAAGGGAAGATTAAGTAGAGGGAGAAATACGTATATTGAACGGAATGGAGGCAGAAAGTATACGGATATTTTGATTGGTGTATTTTAGCGTTGGTTTTTTGCAATTTTAGTGTCGTTTTAGTTATCCAGCAGTAGCGTCCGTAAAAAATTCTACCATAACTAGTAGACTATCGTTAATAATAATGTAGATTTTCTTTTAGACAAGGCAGTCTCTCCAATTCTGTATCACTGTTATCATTCTGTTCTAACTAAGTTCACATAATTTAAAAATTCTTAAATTGTTCTTAATTCTTTATGGGTGGTGCGACGTGAAGGGGAATAATTAATGGAAGAATTTAAGAACGCTATTTAGTTTTGGTAACCAAGACGCCTCACGTCCCTAATTCATATAGGATCTATACTTAGCATAACGTCCTTGCATTTACTGCCGTGGGGAAGGTCTCCCAATTCACTGGTACTTGGTCAAAATTTGTAATGGAGAGTTGATCTCCAGCATGATGGACCCCTGGTTCGACCCAAGGCACCTGGGTCAATTAAGTGCGTGGCAAAGGACTAGAAGCGTGGAAGCATACCCCAATGACATTTTGCAAATGGAATATTACTGTGGCAACTAATCCAAACTTAAATCGATTCGGTGTGTCGCCCATCAATTATTGATTTTTTCTTGAAGTCCTTCATTGGATAATAACCTTTCAAAGGTACTTCCATTCATTACCTCCGCACATGTAGGGAAAGCTGATTTTATTATATGTCCATACATTCCAGATGATCCATCCATTTAAAATGACCAATAAGGTAATAAGGATTCATTTATCTAAGCAATGAAGCAATTTTCGTATCCAAGGGCAACATACTCTTAAAAATATACAGGGTAATTTTTCAGTCGACGCACAAGGAGCAATAATATTACTTTAAAATGAAGTACGAATTTTAAATATCTAGTTACCTTTTTTAAATTCTTAGTTTAATAGTGGTCTTTGATGATAATTAGAATTGCAGTCCTATTCACTGAAACAAAAAACTGAAACCGGTAAATGAAGTTTTAGCTGCCTGCAACCTTTTCGATCAGGAAAAATGGACATAGGACATATTTGGCGACAATATCATTTAAGAGGCTCTAGTAGGAGGGAGAATTGCGGGTCACTCGGTGGAACAGATTAGGCACGTTGGACTTAATAAAGTGGGGCAGAAAGTAGGCGGAGTTGAAGAATGTTGTGTTGAGCCTGCTCCAGTTTTCAGTGTCGTTTAAAGCGGGACTTTAAAATGTAGCATTGGTTAATCTCTGTGCCAAAAACGTCCATTAAACTGTATAACACCTTTTTTAATAATATACCTTTCCTAACCCATCTCTAATGAAATATCCGATATAAATAGGAGAGCTTAAATGGACACAGGGACTCTTTGGAGAGTAGGATGCTAATGGATGCGTTTTTCATTTTTTTAAATATGGTTTGATCATCGTATTACTTTCTTCATGTGCGTTTCAATTACATTTTTAAAACCTCTTTTTAAAATCTCCAAAAAGTAAACACTAATGAAATGTCAACGGATAGATTTTTGAGCATGGGCATAACTCTAGCGAAATTTGAGAACAATAAATTAACTATATTCTTACCTTAATCCTCAGCATAAAGCATTTAAACGATAAATATTGAAAATACACTAATATCGTCTTTCAATGCTTACCAAATGTAGCTAATTCTTTAGGTTCATTATAAAGAAAGAGAGCTTCATTCCTTTGATAAGTCAGCACATTATAATTAATAATAGGAAATTCATTCGCATATTCCTTGGAGGAAGAGTTCCGGGATTTTCCACGAGATCCTAGTGTTGATCTGCACCAATGTTGTCGCCACGCCACAGCTTCGTCTCCAGGGAGAACCCTGGAGACAATGGCAGGCCCAGCCGTCGAGACTTCGGCGCTGACCGATACTACGGCCCGGTGGGAAACACCAGAACTCTCTCTCAATTTTATTCGCCGGGAAAATAATAAATCCTTAAACCATTACATACGTCTGTGATGATGTTTGAAACCTTTGTATTTTATTGTTATTCTATATTTCCTGTAAAACTCTATTTCATACACTTTCCCGACATTTCTAACATCTAAATCGTGATCTCTTGCTTTCCTTATACATCTCCCTTCAGCCACCGCTGCGATCCAATCCAATGGGCGTTCTCTCCTCGGCATATCCCTTATTATATCATCTAATTGAGCTTACAAATATTCTCTTCTGCCTCCAGGAACGTCCACCTGAATCACCATTAGATTGGTCGGATCTGCTTTATTTCTACTGATAGAATTTCCATCCACTAATAGAATTTCCATTTTCACATGCTCTATGTTCACTACCCTTCCCCCAATTTCCTGTTCAACTTTGAGACTACTCTACTTTGACTCCCGTCTCCCTAAATATGCATTAGGTACTTTTTAATTATCTCTCCACAGCTTCCCGCAGTCTCTTCATCTTATCTCACGCAGACATAACACATCAATATTCCCTTTTTCTAATTCTAACTTAGTATAATTATCGCCGAAGACAAGGATAGCAATACTACAATCACATTTCAAGCTAGAAACACCGCAGGAACTTTAAGTGAAATATAAATAAAATACACGTACAATCTAAAATATAAAATAAAATATACAGTATATAGATTCTCAATATACGATTGTGAACGTCGACGCCAAAGAGCCATTTAATTTATTTTTTGTCGTTGATATTTCTAAAAAAATATAATGGGTAGTCGATTGGAAATTTATTATGGGGCATCAAGAAGCACTATTTTTTTTGTTTTGACACATTCATCTCGAAATTCGTAATATCATTAAAAACCTGAAAAATGATATTGAATTACTAAGCTTGCGTCGAACTCTCTTTTAAAAAAATGAATCGTCATCAGGTAGGTATTTCATTTATTCAATGACATTTTTTCTGTGGCATTTTCGATGAAAATTAAACGCAAATACCATTACTGAAATTGGCGTTGAAAATTAGCTGACGCATTGAGTGACCTACATTTATTACCTTTTCTCAAGAGCCTTCCAGCTTTCTCCAATGTTTTTTAAAAACGAATTTTTACCGTTTTTCAACCTTATTTTCACTCGATTTCTATCACATTTTATCAAATTTTCTGTTTTTATCTCGTGTGAGATTTTGATTTAGTTTAGTGGTGTCGAAAATATCCACTCTTACGCTGCATCACGCTTCACTGACAATAAATTGCACAAAAAATAAAGTAAATTAAAATCTTAAAATAAAATTAAGCTAATGATGCTCAATCCAAGTTAGGAAAATTTATATCATAACTAGTGAATGATGCACTTAGCATGGAGAAGAATTTTGCCTTTTAGCATTTTACAGTTTCAAGGAAGAGAACAGAAAAAATACTTAACTAAAGTCATTGGTTCATTAAATACTTTTTATGGAGTTGTTTTTGTGGTTCAAGGGGATAGCAGAATGTGGGGAAAGGAAATTATTAGCGATGGTCATGTGGTGCTACAGAAGAATGATGGAAATAAAGCGGAAAACAGAGCAATAAATGATGTAGTTATTCAAAAGAGAGGAGCTTGTAAGAAGCCAAAGGAAGACACAAGAAGAAGAAAAGTGGACACATCTGAGCTATAACCGTTTATCGAAGACAATTCCAGAAGTAATACGCAAGAGTTAATTATGAAAAATAGGTGATGGGAGATATGGAATAAATTAAGAATTTTGCTGGTTAAGATAGCTCGATGAATAAGTATAAACCAATCCTCTTTTGATGTTAGTTAAACAAGTTAAATGTTATTTAACATTAGCTCTCGACTACTCCTCCTGCTTTAACATGAAATGTATTATCTTCGCCACGAAAATTTCACAAACTCTAACGTCGCGAAAGCCGCAGAGATTCCATGAGATTATGTACTACTTACAATGACCTTCGGCTTATTGGATCATTTAGGTGTTTTTCTCGTCGCAGGAACCTAGCAAACTCTCCATTAATACTGGGTAAATATCGGAGCAGACGAATGTTTTCTTGTTTACGATCTCGACGATTTACGAGGAAGCGATTCGATGCACCGATTAAAATCCTAACACAAACAGCCGTGTGTGCAATGGTATTTTCTGATTCATACCAACTTTATGCTGGAATACCAATTAAAAATTCGAATAATTTAATTTTGTAAGGAAAGTCTAATGCTGTTGTTACATTGCCAAATCTAACTTCCCCAACACTTAAAAAGTAAAATGTTCCATCAAAAAAATATTTTTTTTTCAATACACTAAACAGAAACATTATCCACACCAGAGTTCCACCGAAAAAAACATCGCGTGTGATTAACTTGATTAGTTGAGCTTTTTTGTTCGATGAAAAAATTTTCAACTCATCAAAAAACTTGAATGCTAAAAATTTTCAAACAAATATGCTTACGATGGATATTTCTAAGACCTCCGGTACGAATACCGACTACCAAGTAGTCGATATCTTGTGACGCTGATGTTTAATTTTCTTTGCTAACGAAACGAA
Organism: Calopteryx splendens; assembly: GCA_002093875.1. Classification (NCBI taxonomy): domain Eukaryota; kingdom Metazoa; phylum Arthropoda; class Insecta; order Odonata; family Calopterygidae; genus Calopteryx; species Calopteryx splendens. The sequence continues at coordinate 165,287 of LYUA01001592.1, forward strand.
AAAGCGTTACCGAGACGCATGGAAAATACTACTTCTCATTGAATGAGTTGAGTTGCTAATGCAGACTACTTTCGTCATACACGCCGCGTTAAGCTAGGGTCCAATAATTTGAAAGTTTTTCAATAAATAAACTCGCAATCAAAGGAACAGAATAGGGTCGGACCTTGGTACACGTTTAGCTGAACCTAAGCTTCCTTTGGTGCACCTCGGTGCACCAAATATCCCTGTGAAACTACTGAGGAAGTTATGAAGGAAATAGTTCTACTCAGGCGTAATTTTCGGATAGCTATTTCGTGAGTCTTCCAACAGTTTAAGTACTTAACTGATATATATATATATATATATATTAATATGCCTTTAAGCTGGACAGAGAAGAGATTTACAAAGAGCCCTATGAGGTATGAATGGATTATTGAGAGAATAATTTCATTTTAAGTCACAAAAAGAAAGGAAAATTGAATAAAAAGACAAGTAAAAAGAAGACGGAAATAATGTACTTCGGAAAACAACATGAAGCCATAAGTATTGTATCAAATGGAACCAAACTGAAGAAATCAAATATACATGTGTTACAAACAAAAAACAGAAAGGGGTGAAGTTTTACAGATATAAATTTTAGTCTAGCTTAAGCAAGAGTGGATTTCAATAAGAACAAACAGTTATCAACATCTAGAAACATAAGTGTCGTAACTAAAAAGAAATTTTCGAAAAGCTTAAAGTGAGAATGGTTCAGAGACATGGGCCATTGATAAAGGAGAAAAGAAGAGAATAGAGGCCTTTCATATGCGATATTGGAGTAGAATAGAAAGCATACGTTGGATGGATATCGTGAATCATGAAGCCACCCGAGAAATAGTAAAAGAGAAAGAATTTTTCTTAATTCTTTAAAACAAAGAAGTGGAAACTGGATTGGACATTTGAAATACAGCGATTCATCTTCATCAATCAATCAGGTTCATCTTCAATTTAGAGAAAGGAAAAATTGACGGAAGAAAGGGCACAGGAAGACCAAAGCAAGAATACCTCAAGCAGATTATGAGGAATGTTGAAAAATTGTAGATGCCAAGCAATCATATTTGACCACAAAAATAATGGGCTCTCTAGCCTCTGGTTCATCCCTAGAGATGATGGACGAGTTGGCTATTGAAATGTTTCAAAATTAAGAACATTAATCGGCAACAGAACTAAGAATTCGCATATAGAGGAAATCGGATAATGAACAATAAATCGGCGAAAAAATGTTGCCGTATATTTTGTGAGGAATATTGTGAGCTTAGTGGTCCGTGAGGCCTGAATGGTTTCTTGACCGCTGGTTTTGGCAGACGTTTGGTTTAACCAATTACATTTGCAGCCAAACCCTGAGCTGATAAATTAAATAGATTAATCTTACAGAAAGTACTGAAATGTAGTCTGAGAGCTGTTAACCCGATCAAAAGCGAAAATGCGGAGATGATCCGATGGTCTCAGGTTCCAACCCATTGTCTATCATGGATTTAATAGAATTGAGAGATTTTTAAGGCATATCTTCACCAGTGCGAATTGATTTTTCATTTGGGTCGTTTCAAACCCGTCTATTACCAAGGACGAGGTTACACTTGGACATATTTTCGGAACTTGACCGGCTCGGACTTGCACATATTGACGGAACATGAATTACCAGTTGTAATATGACATATGGTTTTCCCTGAAATTAGTGAAAATTGCAGTTCATCACACATAGATATACTTGGCAAAATGGCAAGATGGCCAGGTGAGAAAAAGTTTGTCATCTTCTGGGACTTGTGCCAGCAACAAAGTCGAGAGTTAAAAATCGCAAAAAGAATATGAGAACGTACATGCTGGAATGATTTTGAATTTTTCAATTGTTTTCATACACTATATACACCAGAGAGCAAAGTGAGGAACCTGCGTTCTCCTTTGCATGATCACATCATTTATTTAGATTTTTTGCAGGGTTATTGTTTCATAAATGGACCTGCTTTTAGGCATATGATATTCGTCAGTTTAAAATGATTGGTTAAAACGTTCTGAAATGAGCAGAACGAGATTATTGGAATGGTTAAGAACATTACTAACATTTATTAATTAGCTGATGGTATCGGCCGTTACATGGTGGAAACTAAACGAAATATATATATTTATATATGTATATATGTATATATATATATATATATATATAT
>LYUA01001592.1:178910-191575 GCA_002093875.1 Calopteryx splendens
AGGTGGCGTTGGGTGGGGAGGCGAGAATGGAAGGAGGGGATGGTTTCCCCTTCCCATCTTACGTACGTCTTAAGTTCGTGGTGGGATGTCTTTTTTGAACGGAGAATTGATGCCGGGGAATAGAAAAAATAATGAACTAATTTAGAACGAGCGGGAAATGAAAAAAATCTTCGGCGCCACTGGCGGTGAAATGCGGAAGTACTGGAGGGGACACTGCGGTGGATTTCTTTTTTTTCATGTCCTCGCCGCGTGGGAGCGCCGTCGCAATGACGACCGAGGTGCTCGGTGAAGAAAGGGCACCACTCAGGGCGTTGCATCGAATGCATCCGCAGGGTGGCGCCCTTTCCTGCAAAAGGGGAGGGTGGGAGAGATAAATGCGTCGGCGCCTCTAAACCGGTACTCACTCGTCGTCATTGAGTCAGCCAGATTGAATGTGACTTTTCCATTCGAATGAGAACAAGAGAGGGAGAGAATAAGTTAATAGTCCCCATTCGGAGGTGTGACTGAGAGTGAGAAATGCACGTGATGACATTTCGCACACCTTAAGTAGGTACGCTATGCGATCCTCAGCGTGACTTCAGTTCTTAGATATCGAGTGCTTCTCAGGTTCGCCGGAGATTTTCGGTCGTTGAGTGAGCATATAACTTTCCCCAAAATTTCCTGGGCTGAGGATACATTACTCTCTGTGTTCATTCAAATTAAGGGCGTGTTTTTGCGGTAGTTAGAGCGCTGTACTAGAAACCGAAAGCTCCAGATTTGATTCTGGGTGACGTCTCTGGGCACCCTCAGTTTCACCAAATCTGTGTGATTTTTCGGATATCAGATATTCCTGGGAAACCGCATGTGATACACAGAAAGGAACTGGTCCCCCTACCTTTAAGTGCGATTTAACATGCCATTTGGATTGGTATTAAGTTTACCATAACCTATCAAAACAAACGTAGGGTTGATTGCTGTGGTTTTGGTCTATTTAAATTCACTAATCGTGCATCAATTTGTCGGGCATTCAAACAGGCATGACCTTGTTTTTAACATGATTTTTTTAGCTCATTATATGTGCTTACTTAAATTAACTTAGCGGTCATTTATTCATTTTCCACCTTTTTATATGTTACCTGCTCATTTTTCCGAGATGCATTCTGCCTAATTATTTAACTGACGCCAAATTTAACGCCTTACTAAAAACCGAAACCGAAAAAGGTTTTCTTCCCGCGAAATAGACTGATAGGTCGCTGTAATATCTTCCCAAATGAAGACCCTCATGTAGGTGGGTTTCTTTATTAGTTAAAGTTTACCCCACATTTAGGACACCATGTAAAGGAGGGTGCCATCAAGATTGTCAATGGGCTTCCCGAGCCTTTTATTTGGTGCGCCAAACGAATATTGGCCCCAACCCTCGCTGGAAATTACCTTGAAAACAGGTTGAGCTCCGAAGATGAGTTTGTACAAAGGCACCTAATAGGAACGGAGCGGCTGTGGCCTATCCCTTTACCCAAGACACGAAAGTCTTAAATTCATCCTTCTTGCAACATTCTTACACAGCAGAAATAAAATTTCCTCCGCAAGTTAACATCTCTCACTTTCTAGTCAGCATGAATGTCGGAATAACGTTTTATGTCCATGAATGATCTAATGAAGCAATGCACCGAGAACTATGTATCTCAATCTTATAATCTCGTATATGAGAAATAAAATGACTTTATAGACTGGGGACTATGATATTTTCAGTGGTTTTTGTCATTTTAGAAATTTAGTGGTTGTTTGTAGTGTAGCAATTTCGAAAATTCATAGGGACTGGAGTTAAAAAAAAAAGCATCACCCAGCGTGGTCGAAGTGAGAAAGTGGAATTATATGAATAAAATTAGAGTAAGAAAATTAGAGAAGTGGTAATAATAAAAATTCCGAGAAATAGATGAAAGAAAGAAGTTAGGATGTTTTATCATACCATGAAAGGGAGAATTTTAGGCTAACGGCGGATGAGGAAGGTACTCATTTTGGGCAGAGTGCGCTCTGCATGGAGCTGAGGAAGACATGTGTCACGAAATCTGTTTTTCGGCATAAAATAAAAAAATATAAGGTATATATTTAGCTTTTTTGCTAGACGCGAGCAAAAATAAGGAAACCTCATTACGCCGAGTTCCGAGCTTGAAATTTATTTACGAGTTTCGTTTGCCAGGGACTAACCAGGGATATATTTTTTAAATCGTATCTAAATTTACCGTTCGCAAATAATGCAATTAACAGCCCACTTTAGCTACTTAAATAAAATTTCGTCAAAAGTAGCTTATTAAATTTAATACAACCTCTTTCCGTTACTTTTCTTAAAGAGTTATAATTTAAGCTATTTAATCATTAAGATGTTTGTGATATGTGTTGTGTAATAGTTTCAAAAAGAGGACCGCCACAGAATGAAGTATAATAAATAGCATTAGTAGATATTAAAATTTTTAAATCATTAAAATATAATCTTTTTGCATATAATAGCATTAAGGGCACTTTAAATGGGCAAACCACAGAAAATTAAGCCTCAATTTCATTCCTTTTAACTTCATCATAACCAAAAATTTTAAAACGGTAATCCTTTTGATGACAGTTTTTTTCGTTTGAGGCTATCATTATTTACGATTTTCATAGTAAATTTAGGATAGACAACTTTAAATTCAACTAAAAAGCACAAATTTTAATTTTTGCAATAATTTAGTAGTTAAGAAGTAATATCTCTGTGAGGCAGGTGAGAAGCTCATAATTTTTTAAGTAACCTCAGTTTCTTATCGCTAACCAAGTTAAACGATATCCTTCTTGAAAAGACTGTAACATAAATTTTAAGACAAAATATATGTTTGTCCCTCAATCAAAGTGCAATTATTTTTCACTTTCCTTTGATTAAGACCAATTTGTGTTGCTACTGTGTACTAACTTTTAACCATGCCCCGATCGTTTTACTATTGACAATTTACAATATACGTATCCCGTCAAGATTGAATCATCAGTTTTCATGCACCCAGATCCAATTAATTCTCAAGACTCTCACCAGTGAACGCTCTCCGTAGCAACTCACCTTTCATGGAACTGGTTAACACTTTTACCAACAAAAGTACCATAACCTAGCATTTTGCATCTTAAATTTTTACAGGAAAAAAAATGCGTCCTGGATTCTCTTCCCTCGAGGTGAACTATCGAATTCAGATCTAAAAGATGCCCAACGATGACGATTGAATAATCCGTGTCCTCAAAAAATAACTAAACGGCTGTCGTAGCGTAACATCCGTGGGAACGGCGCGGATAAACCTTAAAGAGGGCTCGAAATTCCCGCGACCATACCGAATTCTCATTTGCTCCGTGCGCTCCTCCCTATTGGACACCTGTTGATAACCGAAAGGAAAGTAAACGGGAGGAATGGCGGGAGTGAAGCGGTTTGGAGGAATGGGGGAAAAGAGGGGCGCGGGGAGAATGTTGGTGCGGGCACGTTTCGGGATTCGCTAATTCCCTTGAAATTAGAACGTTCGAACTGGGTTTTAGTGATACTCCCTGCAGTAGTCACAGACCGTAAAACTCATCTTTCGCCATCGAGTTGCCCATTTCCATCGGTTCCCTTGAGTTCAATCGGAAACTGAAGGGACACCACTAATTCGGTTTGTCTTCGGTTTTCGTTCGCCCCACCACCTGGTGAGAGCACTGTAGACAAAGGCAGTATTTCTTCAAATGGTATCAAGTACTCGTTTGAGTGATAGACATTTAGACCTTTTGACTGCAGAATCCAGGAAACATCGCAAAAACAATTTAAAACATCGTAAGGAAGTGCTGAAAATGCCCAACATAGTCATTTTGTGAAAATTTAAATGCAACCTTAATAATAATTAAATACAAAATTATGTTACTTCACTTCTTATTGCATGCGGAAAGATAAATTTAGATATGATTTATGATAAACGACTAGCTTGATCCATATTATAAAATATTTTACTCATTGACTTGAGCTTCTAAGACACGTGGTTTTTTTAAATAATAATTATAAGGGGTTCCTATGACCAAGGGCTGGTACTGGTACTTTGGTCCCGAGAAATGCCTAGGATTCTTGCACTAGGTACCGGTACTGAGGATTTATACCCTATTTGGTGGTACCAAAGCACCATTTCCTAGTTTTCTCGCCATAGAAACCAACAATTGAAGCCTTTTAACATGTCAATAAATAGCTGCGCGAGTACCAAGAGATGCATGGAATTATTGCCCTAGGTACTTGTGCCTATGTATTGGCTTCGAGGATTCTATCACAAGTTACTGGTATCGGAGTACTAGTAGTTTTCCGACCCCAGATACAAACCCCTGCCTAAGACTAGTACTAGTAGCTTAACTTCTTTTTAGTTTGATTCCTCGAAATATTTTAAAGGACACCTGGATACTAATTCATTGTTTGGAAGTCACCACTCTCGTGAAGGCTTATTATAAATCCATTATTCCTTTGAATTCCCGGCACATAATAATTGTACGTTCGTTTCTGACTTTCCAAAAGAGCTCTTCCACGTATCATATCGCAAGTGCAGTGACTTAATTGATGTTTTAATTAAATTTTAAATCTAATTTTCTTATATTTTGCCAAAATTGTTGGCTTCAAATTTTGTGCATCTCGTTGAAAGATATATTCTCAATCACGGCATGGAGGCATGTCTCTATTGGAATTCGTCACGTTTCCAGATGTTTAGAATTGGACTGCCAAATAGTGAGCCAGAAAATATAGAAATCGCTAGCTTTAACGGAGAGTTTCTCTCATATTCCCTCCACCTTAGCAAAAGCTCCAATTTATCTCTTATACCTAATCTATCGGTGAGCCTTGAGCCTTTTTTATATCATTTTCATGGATAATACTAGATACAGCAGCTAAATACACCGGGTCTTCCTCGAGACATTTGAATTAGAATAAACCACATGAATGGCTTATTTCTGTTTAAAGTATTTACGCTCCTTTATGGATGAATTTACTCCCTCGCGCACCTATCCGTGGATTGGTTTGAGAAGAGAGGAGGCAGAAATTTTCGCTAAGAATTTTCAGAACTCTTTTAGAGAATCTTTCCGGAGCCTCATCCGGATTCGGGACAAGATACACGGTCGTTGCTTTAGAGCCTCCAAATACACCGAGAGGACAAAACTTATTCAGAAAAAATCAATGGTTTCATCCTCAACCATTTTGAAATTTCATCGTGAATAGAATATAAAACGTTTCGGATTCCAAGATATTTTTTATAAATACGGTAGACCGGTTTCGTCACTTCGTCACGGTACTGAATATGTCAACCATGTCACCAAACCGGTTTACAAAAAAAATCACGAAATCCACAATATTCCTTTCAATTTTCATAAACTTAAGTCGGTGCTTCACGCTTGTGTGACCCAATCCATTCTCTTTCAAATATTCTGCTGTTCTGAACATAAACATTTCAGGAGATAGGCTCTCGATAGCAGTGGTACGTGCGAATGTCACGTGCGAAGGCAAGTCTCGATAAGAATCAGCCGTGGAAAAGAGAAGTAACGAGCTGAGAAACCGCTCTGCGAGCGATTCAAGCAGTCAACGTGTGGTTCCGACATGAAATCAAAGGACCGCGTTGTGTCCCCCTCCAACACGTTCGATGCCAAATATAGATCGCGGCGCTGGACCTCGGGCTCCCTGCTCGTGAGAGGGCGTAGTTCCCGAAACTTACCTTAAATCGTGATATAAACTGGTTGGCGTATCGGTTTCGAAACATAATCTTTCGATCATTCCGGAGGCTCCAAACGAATTTCTCGGATGAAATCCATATCCCTTCGCAGCCATATAGCCGATAGCAATTTTTAGCCTTATCCGAAAACTTTTTAGTGTCACGTTTCTCCCTCCCTCCCCTTAATCCATCAGGGATCTTGGTACCGTCTTTATGTGGTTAATCAGTGAAAGCTATTAATAGCAGAGATAGCTGTGGCACGGCCTAGTGGCACGGCCACAACTATCTATGTATATCTTGTTAATGAACATGTGGAAGTTCATAAAAAGGAATAGAATACCTTTGAAATGAAATAATTACACATGTCACTGAATAAATAATACATTTCAAAGGCATTTTCGAAACTATGGGATTCGTGAGTAATTTATTTACTTTTCTTCCTTAAATGTGTTAATGAGTCGAACATGCGAGTATCGCTGGGTCTCGCTTCTACTCACGTCTACCGAGAGCTCTTTTCGGAATTTATCAGGTCCTGGTCTCCTCCAGCAATCAGATACGACGCTCATATCTCGGTTGTAAACATTAAGGACAGCAGCATTGTGGAGCCGTCCGTTACGAAACTGGAATCGACGTCAATGAGTTGTCGAGGGCAGTGATTACTTAATAAATTTCAGAGCAGATAAAGGCTCCGTCAGTCCAACAAAAACCACGCAACTACGAATAATAACTAAGAATGTATTCGTACTAACGCTAACAAAAAAAGTCATTACAATAAGTTGTTACCCAAGTGCTTTGATTTAAAAGGTTTTTTTTACCTCGATAATTAAAAACTCGGCGGAGGGGCGCGGTAGTGCAGTGGGTAGAGCGCTGAGCTACTAAACGGAGGGCCCGGATTTGATTCCGGGTGACGCCTCTGGGCACCCTCAATTTCACCCAAGTTGTGTAACATTTTTCGGGTACCAGGTCATCCTGGGAAATCACAGGCGTTACAGGGAAAAGAACTGGCCACCCTACCCTGATTTGTGAATTTCACACGCCTTACAAGACTTTGTGCATGTTGAACTCTACCCTCACCTACCAAACCGACCTTCGGATTTATTACTGAATCAAAAACTAGAAAAAAAGATACTTATTACGCTCAAATAATACGGTTGTAAACAAGGATGCAGTTCGTCAAAACGTCCGCTTGGAGTATGGAACTCCATGGTTAAGAGACATGGGTGATAAATAATATTTGCACAATAGAATTATATGGAGTAACGATCTATTTTGATGAGCTCTGTATTTTTTCCGGGTTAGGACCGCATTCGTTGGCTAGGATAGACAACAGTTTCGACCTGAAGACGCCAGCTGAAATGTTGGTGAAATTGTTGTCCATCTCAGCCAACAAACGCGGTGCTAACCCGAAAAAAATCCAGAACTCATGAATTCCACGCCGCGGAAACCTCCGAACGAAGATCTGTGTTTATATTTACTCTATTTATGAGGTCGCTAAATACTTTTAGTTCATTGCAAAGTTTTCGAAAAAACTAGTGTGTGAAGAATATTTTAATTACCTATTCATGTCCAAAGGAAAAATTATTAAGTATGCTTAAGGATTAGTACTGCGTCAACTTACACGTACACCGCGAGTTAAAGCGCTGCTGAGTGCCCTTGAATGCTAATCCTGTTTCCTACTAAGGAATCTTCTCTCAAGTCATTTCGTAAGCAAGATGCTTATATTTAGTGATAGTCTGGCATTAAAATTTTACGTATTCCCTCGCGTGAGCTTGACTAAGAAAAGGCGTTTATATTCCTGCAGGGTTTGCATTTTAGCTCCTTTTCGCTTGAGCTCTGGTATTCAGTGCGACTGAATAAGAGCATCGCACGAGACAAAGGAGAAATAAGAACCCGTTGTAACGGGTAGTTATTTCAGCTGCTTACCTCGCCAAAACATACACTTAATACGTCATGCGTCGTCAGTAAAACTAAACAATGATATTAAATTATTTATGAATGTTGGACCATCAGTAGAGAACTATTTTAGGAGTGCGCTATGCTGTTTTGGTTATGTGGGGAGAGTGTGTGAGGAGCGAGACCGAGATAGTCACGTTTTGAATGTGGTTGAAGATACTCTCAAGACAAAGAATGAAAATGAGAGCTAGTGTGAAACAATGCATGAATGCGAGGCAAATGACAAAGAAGGACGGAATAGTATGGCAGAAATTAGTAAAAGGGAGTAATAACTTAAAATTGGGATCTTTATGCTTTTCACACTCCGAAAGGAAATGCCTAGAAGAGTATGTATTCAGGTAAACCAATTGAATATTAGTTTTGATGCTGCGCCAAAGTTTCAATTATCTACATTTCATGTCACCTCCACTTCGTGCCTTAAAAAAGAGCGATAAATCTTCAACTACATTCCTAGTTATCTCATGGTAGCTTCCTTTTTGCACGCCAGCCGTCGTAGCAGTCCTACAGCAAGTACAGTCATCTCCCCAGTTTCACTTCTCGATGGCGTGAAGAGATATGATTAAAGATTTAGGTACCGCGTAAAAAAATAATTTTGACCCTTGTACATTTGTTTATTGTGTGATTTTCTGGAGTAGGCATTTTGGAAAGAATTTTACCTGCTACCTAATAGAAGAGATGACTGTATTCTTTCATTTTTAGCAAATTATTATCGTTCACATATATATAGGCAGAGGGGCGCGGTAGCCCAGTAGGTAGAGCGCTGAGCTACCAACCGGAGGGCCCGTACCACGCCTCTGGGCACCCTCTGCTTCACCCAAGCTGTGTACGAGCTGGTACCATTTTTCAGGTACCAGGTCATCCTGGGAAATCACAAACGGTACAGGGAAAGGACATGGCTACCATACCCTGTGTGAATTTCACACGCTGTACAAGGCTAAGTACTAGCTGAGCTCTACCCTCACCTACCAAACCGGTCTTCGAGTTGATTACTGTGATATTTAGGCAGTCATGTTGAGATTTTTAACATTTTTTTTACTAAGTTCAGAAAAGAAATACATTTAGAGTAGCTTGAATGCATCAAGAAACAAATCGCTAACTCTCAGAGGACAGGATAGACCTTGTAGATATGTAAGCATACCTACATCTGAATTTGGAGTTCGTTTTAGGAAGATTAATTGTCAAGCTAACAAATTTTCAAAAATAATATGTTATACGGACATTTTCCATCAACATATTTTTATTTCCCTCTGCGATATCCATTTCCTAAAGATTACTTGGTAAAATTTTTCACCTGATTTTGTTTTATGATGATTATATATCTAGTTCGAATGAGCTCTACGGTTTGATACGAACCCCAATTCTAAAGTGGATCAATGTGACTTCCCTCTTCATGAAATTCATCGGGGAGTTCGCAGTTCAATGCCTCAGCAGATAGATAATACACTCTTTCTGATGTTCTCTTCGTACACAGCCAAATTAGAGGTCTCTCTCGCTTCGGAATTTATGTGAGATCTTGCTGTGGAAAGTCAAAGGTACTTAGCCCCACAAAAATTTAGTCTCATTTCATGAATCATAATTTTCTACCTTCATGATAAGTACACTAAAGTTCAGTCGGGTTACCGATAAGCAGGTCAAACTGAGCGAAACTTTTTTCGATGGCGTCTGGCTTCACTGTTTCAGATTGTGCGGAGATCATTGACTCCAGTTAGTTCGTGAATCACCATAATGCTATGAAGGAGGCTTTTACTACTGTTCACAGGTTCCAAATCTTATTTTAGGTACAAGGTTTTACTATTTTAAATTTAATTCGCAGGGAAAGGGCTTTTTGCAACCGTGAAATTATGCTTACAAAACATTTCGTTCTATAAACATGATGAAAAGGCGATCGTTGAAGACTAAATGCGCATATATACTTCGGTATTAATTTATACGATTCATACGTCAGCACTAATAATATCCCTAACCCTCACCCAAATACGCTACTGGAGCAGAGCTTGCCAAACGCATTGAAGTGACATCCGGATCAAATCACTGATCGTCCCAGACCTCGATTTCATGTACCAACTTATTCAAGCCACAATCTAATCTGGAGGATTGTCAAGTTAAGTGCTCTTCCAATTCAATTATCCTATTATCTGGTTGCGTAGGGCTCGATCTTCAAGGTTGAATGAAAAAGTATAAACGATCCATGATGAAAGAAAATTTCAGCGGGGTCGTAAGCAACTTTAACCCATATAGGTACTAGAGGATTCCAAAATATTTTCTTGTCCTTATTGAAAGAAGCGAGATAGCGTGAGAAGAAGCTTCAAAAATGTTATAATAGGACGGAGTATGATGCTGAAAATAAGCATCTTAAAGCTCTATAGTTTCAATTATAAAACAAACTTTCCAAAGGTACCGTATAGGATTGAATGGCAAAATGGGTCCTATTATTTGGCACATTAATAAAAATTGATACATGCATTAATTGATTTTATATATAGCCATATCCTTCACGTCGTTCCCTTTTAGGGTGTACAGGGTCAAGAAAAACCTGGTATTAACTTTAAAAACGAAATTCACTCTCTCATACTAATTCCTTGCATTCTGCCTACTCCTTGTAGACTTCTTTCGTCTTTTCCACATTCATAGATTGTTTTATGCAAGCTCTTCTGATCCAAAATTTTCGACTTTTTATAATTAGTTATCATGCCTAACATCTATTTTTTTCCCACTTTCGCAGTTCATAACATTACATATATGCAACGATTATTAATTAATGGTTAAGTGCACTGAGGACCTCGAGAGAAAGATAAATCAATTGAGCAGCATAGGAAAGGTAAAGAACGAGATGCATTTGACATACTTTGGTACTCAAAGGAAAGTATTAGAACGTAAAAATGAAAAGGTATGTTCTGCGAGAAAGTTCAATGGAAAAACAATATAAATTAATATATTAATATATTAGGAAAGTAGGAAAGAAGAGGTATAGTGGCGGAAGAGATTCGGCAGCATAGGGAAGGAAAGCCATCTGCAGCCAAATGACCGTCCGATTTAAATATTTGCATTTGCTATTCTCAAAAACGTTTATCATTTTAAAAGGCCATGCAAATGTACTCTTGTATTTACAAAATGCCTAATTCCTTAGGGAGTGGATACTTGTCCTCCACACGACAGTTCCACTGACATTTTTGAGAGACGACTGTATAAAAATTTATGAGAAACCTCTTAATGAACTTGGTTGTTTATTGTTGCCGAGAAAAGTTTAAAGAGATATTTTTTCCTAAGTTTTCGTACCGGACCAGGGTACTATTTAATAACTGGAAGTCTCTGAACTCACCGCATAAAAATGTGATCCCCCAACTCTCTCGGATATCTCGTCGGCGGTATTTTAAAGGTTAATGCATTGGCATTCAGACGTAACAGATCAAGCGAATGCGCCATGGACCACTTGTCGATAAATCTCGCGTACATTTGGAGATGTTCATTCGCGATGACAGAAAGCACGCGATGTCACGTGGTGACAGAGATGCCAAAGGTTAATATCACAAAGTTCAACCCTGGGGACGTACCCAGCCATAAATAATCACGCGCGAACTCTATAAAGAGGGAAGAAGAGAATATTAGTTCTCTGAGGATAATGTAAAAAAAACAAGCCCTAATGCCTTGTCGAAATGTATAATATCGCGGCCTAGGTCAAATAGGGTTTGATATGACTTTAATGATTTCTAAATCATGCAGAAATATCTATAGATTTGAGTAAAACAAGATAAAAACATAGCCATCAATCTTGAATTGGTTAATCTGGTCTTATAGATTTTTTTCGTTACGATCCCAATTGTATAAGTGAAGTGATTGCGAAAGTTATAATAATATCTGCATTCAAAATCCCAATCTATAAATTGGCAGAAATCACTGCTTTTGAATCTAGTGTTGACCCAAAAGGTACCTACTCAAAAGAAATAGTAGAGTAATAGTATAGTAATATTTTTCTTTAAGTCTTATTAATTTATCTTTCACGGAATGAGCACGTCATTATTATGCGTGGGTGTATTTGCACAAGGTGGCTAAAATTTGTCAAACTAAACTTGAAAGTAATTATGAAAAATGTAGAAGCGAATACCTGTTGAAGATGGTATTGATGCAGAACTGTACGAAGATTGCTAGAAATTTCATTTATTATATTTTCATCTAGAATATAATCGGATTCCGCGCTATTGACCTGTTAAGAAAGAAAAAGTTTCAACGAATGAATTCTCACTTTTAACTATAATTTGTATCTCATAGTGATTTCGATAAGACGTTTTTCAGTCAAATAATTCAACGAGGCTTGAAGTGAACATGGCTTCCAAGAAAATAACCCCGTCGCGTCGCCATGAGGTATTTCTCTTTCTCCTCATTTCCTAGGCCCCCCTTAAATTCTGCCCTACTTTTGGTTCTTCGTGGCCAGGCGAGCGGAAAAGGGGACGATTTCCAATTTTGCTTCACAGGTATCTTGATTCTGCTCAGCACACCGGCTACATTTCCTTTCGATAATTCTGAAATATGATCTGAGCGGCTGAGAAGGAAGAGGTGAAGGGAAGAAGCGACTTCATTTCCTCGTTTTCATTATTTTAGCGTCCTCAAGAGCCTCCATGAAAGACAATATCCGATTACTTGGACGAAGACTGTTCCCAGGGTCCCACCAGTTTGCCACCCCTTGGCGATAAAATAAAAGCCGCCGTGAAGGAGTCAAGTGTTTAATTCTATTCATATTTTCCACCATTATCCTTTTGAATGGCATCCCTTTTAGAAAAGGAAACATTTACCCAGCAAGAAAATTATCCATGTGCTCGATACAGTTATCTCAAAGTTTTGCTTGTCCATTTAAAGCAGGTAAATGGGCATATAATCGATACCATTACGTGAACGTCGGAAGACCTGAATTTAATATAGTTTGCCTGTTTTCAGAATATAGTTCATGAAGTGAGGTTATAGATATGTCACCCTGTGTACATACATGCATATATATATATATATATATATATATATATATATATATAT
>LYUA01001592.1:195389-205945 GCA_002093875.1 Calopteryx splendens
GTTTTTCCACAATTTTATTTGCTCACTACCTAGGTTTCGACTGTCAAGTCATCATAAGGTGAACATTCTTGGGTTCTAGGCTGGGCTGGGTTAGGTCTGGACTAGGCATTCTTATTCTAGGGTTGTAGGCTGCACAAAAACTAAAATAAAAGCGTTGTTATTATAAAAGTTTGTATGCAGCGTTCAATTCACAATTCTTCTTCACAACACACTCATGACCTGTAACCTCATTCAAGGGTATATACGCATGAAAAACAGTTTATAGTCCGGATTTCCTGTTTACTGGATTATTACTTGATCCCCTTCCGTAAAATCTGCACTCCGGGAAGTGAAAAGCACCAACTCATCTCTATGCGTTTTATGAATCGACACTGCAGAAACACCATTTTGTTTAGTTTTTCTGTAAATTTTGATTTAACTGACAGAAATTGTTATAATTTATATTATGGATAAGAACAAATAAGTAGTTTTTTTATTTTAATGAAACCTTTTTAATCATTTCGAGTTTCTAAATAAGCCTCGAGAAGAATCAGAGTTGATGATTCCCTTGAAGGTAAATAATGTAATTAAATGTTTAATTGCAGTAAAAAGTGAGATTAGTGTAGACGAGTAGGCTACATATCATATATGGCATTGGTATGTAGGTATGTAGATAGGTCATGATGAGGTATTTAGATTTACTTCATGCCATATGTATGTAGGCTACATACATATGGCATGAAGTATCCCTACCTAATGTTCATACAATTTTTGTTGCTGTAATGTTTACCGTTTATTATACTATTCCCGTTTTCTTTGTAAGAAACATTTCCTAAATTCTCTTACCATTGGCCCAACTCTAGGTTATACACTACTGCTAAAATACGTATGCTCAATATACAATTAGCCTTCCTAATATTTGAAAAAAGATGAGTTATCTCATGGTTCCCATCCCATACATTTTGGATTGCCTCTATAAAGCGTTTCAAACAGTGTCTGCGACCCCTAGTTTAACTGCAAACCTAAACCTACGTAGTAATCTTCACTATGGAGAAATATGTCGTTATGTACAATACGTTCAACATCTAATGTTTGGATTAATCTATTACCATTTTGCTTGCTTAATTGTGTTGCTTAACCATTGCAGTGCTTAACTTTGCTTCTCGATTCCATGAAAACTCTCACTACAGTATCATGTACACTGGCCTTCGCCAGCCTGAATGATGGCAAAACTAAGGAAGCAAATCTGTAAAGTATGATGCTCATATAGATAACTCCCTCGTTATCAACCCCTAATACTTCACCCCTCAGGGCTCCCCACTGTTTTCTTAACTCATCACGTGGGAAACAATCTTTCGTCCCCGACCGACTTCTCATACCCCTCACAGTGTATGGCATCATTTGCCGAAGGAAATGTTTGGAAGGCACTCTAAAGATGGAAATCGTGCTTCACTTAATATTTATCGGACTCCTAACCATTTCGCTTCCCCGTTCCCATTTATAGATCCCTATGAATGATGCAAAGCAAGGCAAACAACCGACCGCGCGACGTATCAATGGATGTTCCTTGTTAGCATTCGATCGAAGAGGTTCCTTATTTAATGGCTCCGCAAAATGTCTAGGGCCACCGCTCTCTTTGCAAAAATTCCTGCAAAAAGCAGGCCTGAAGATGCTACAGTGTGGCGATATATTTTGACTCAATATAGTGGTGGAATTTTTGCAAAGTGTAAATTCTTTATTCTATCTCTATTTCAGCCTGTATTGAGTACATTTTAATTCAAAATGGGCTAATAAATCATGCTGAATGATAGGATACAATATTTACAGAACCATTCAGTTATATCATGATGCATTTTCTCATGAAGGCAGCATTATCCATTTTAAATTTTGTTCAACAATGGATAGGTATTCGATTTTTCAATTGAAAAATTTTAACTTCCCAGGAATAAAAGGATATCTGGTCTCTGGTTCCCTTTATAAGGATTTTTAGCCGGCAAAATCTATCACTAGTTTGCATTAATGACAAAGCTCTTGATCAAGAATGTCTTACTCTTAAGCTCTAATGATACTTGGAATTTTATAATTTTGTACGTCATTTGCCGTTAAATTTCCAATTTAACTTAAAAATGACGATAGTAATAATTTAGAGACAAACTTTGGTTTTTCACATGTACACTATATATTCACGACCAGGTTTCGTTACATGGTAACATCTTCAGGTGGAAAACAAAGTTTGTAGAAAGAAAACAAAGCAAAGTATCATATGTGGAATAGCAAAGTCTGTCTCCAAATTATTATAATCCACAAAGTAGAGCCGTAAACAGTTTCTTTTGAAAAGGGACCAATTGCGTCATGCACTAAGTTTTGCATTTCGAAAGGGCGTAATTGATTTGCAAAATTGAGTACTTTCAGAAATAGGTTTGTGTGTGTGGAAAACCCAATGCATAAAATCAGCAGGTACTCAACGGAGATAAAAATGTCTCATAACGTCATTCGAAAATTATAATGGCCCAAACTCATTTGCATTGGAATTCTAAAGTTCCGGTTGGACTATTAACATATTTTGAATTTCTTTTGGAAAGAATTGGACACAAGAATTTCATCTAAAAATAACCTAATATATTCAGAATATTTGATGCTCGCATGGTTCCCAATTGAGCCATCATATCATTGGTTACAGGGGATCGAGAAAAAGGAACGAAATGGAGAGTTGCAATCCCAAGGTTTGTGTTCTGCCTTAGCAGTACATGCATAAAAATATTTTTTCAAAATGTTGAAATTCAGCTGCATTCTTTCTCGTAAAAATCATCTGTCCACGATATGTCGCGTCAGGATAACAGGATGTAGACAAAAATGGAAGTTCACTCAAGAATATAAAATTGATTTAACTCAGTGACATTTTTAAATGGGGAATGCTTGAAATAACTTCATAATTCCAATTCATCAAATAATTCTTTACTTGTTTATTTTCCCGATAATTTTTTACGAATGATGTGTTCAGTCTAAGGAATCGCTTCTAAGGGTGATGGAGGCGGGCGCCGCCGCGGCGTTGTGACCAATTTACAAAGCGATAGAAGAGCTACATATAAAATACTGAAGTGTTAATTGAAAATGAACTTTTGAACGAGGTAGGATACATAATTTAATTTAATTAATATGATTGTGGCTGATGGATATGCATGCTTTACTGTGCTTACTGCATTAGATAAAGGAGTTTATTCAAAAGTTAAATTTGGGTGTATCTGGGTGTTAGGTGATGAGTTATATCTTGTTATAGGAGAAAGATAATGAATTCCACAAACACCCTATTGTGCGATCAATTTCGATAAACTTTTCTGGCCGTCTTTTAAACGTTAACAAGTCCCTAAATTCCATATGCTATCCCTTTTACCTAGAATGCGAATTTCCGATATTTTTATTATTTCCTAGCCATCCATCCGACGCCGTCATTCAACCACCAATCGTGTGACGTGAACAATAAAAGGGTCGTAAACCTTGTTTCCTCGGGAGCAGCAGCTTGAGGACACGACGGAAAAACTACGCATTCACCTCTGCTGTAGCCCCTCCAAAAGACCTTCCGCCCTTCCTCGTATTTCTATTCAAACCCCACGGGGACAGATATAGCCCACGCGTCCGAGGGTCCTCCTCTCCACGGCAACTGCTGAGTGTATGGGTCGGCGGGCGAGGAGGAGGGACGAGGAGGGGAAGGAGATGCCCGGGGAGAATGACCGTTTGGATGGGGGATGGTTCGGAAAAATAATATAAAATGAAGAAAGGCCGAGTCAAATCTAACCATTTGGAATTCCAATTGGATGGGAGATGACATCCGAGAGGCTATCGGAGAAGGGGAGGAGGGGGGCGTCCCACGTCCGCGCCCGGCGCTTAAGGGAGTGACAAGTAGGGGGTGGGGGGGAGCCGGACGAAGCAGACGAACTTCTTTTGTCAATTTCTTTCCGATGAGGGGGTTTGACGGCGTCCGCTCCGACGATGGGAGCGAGGGGGGAATAAAAAGGAAGTGCCCGTGGGCTGAGTGTGGCGCGCGTGAAAAATAGATGGCAGTCGTTATGCGCCACCCTCGCCTTTTTTTATCTTTCATTCCTATGGTGACCGGGTTTTTTTTCTCCCCCCCAACCTCCCCCGACCCAATAACACCTGGGCGTGGGAAGGGAAGGGGTGGCGACGTCCTTCCCTCCCACCGAACCAAGTGGTGGCGGGGTCGTTAAAGTGGAAATAAACGGCTAAAAAAGCTCACTCTTCTCTAGTGCATGAGGGAATGTTTTAAACATTATTCGATTCGTCTGCTTTAACATTTTTTATCGAATGAATCGCACGTTCAGCAAATACTGAGAGAAATTCACTCAATGAAAAATTTTGTATTTAGTACTGAATTCCATCGAATAACGAGCAATTCGTGTGTATTCAATTTGTTCATGTTTCACCGCACTTCGTAAATGTTGGCGTTTTTAAGAATTGCAATATATTTTGTCTCATCTCTGCGACGGAGATAATAGCTAAGTACGTAGATTTATTAAATTTTGGTAGTCCAGTAGTTTTAGACAAAGTACTGTTCAAATGTTAATTTTTGTATACTCAATGGTTTTACGATAGCACTTTATTGTCCTTTTCAATTGGTAAATTCCTCCCTTCAAGTAGGAGAGCTGTCGAATATCACAGGTGTGGATTGATTGCTTTGACAGAGATATTAAATTTATACTTGCAATAATTAGAAATCTCTGACCCCAAAGTTACGAGAAGAAGGTGGACAATTATCGAGATCGTGGTTCATGTAGTAAAACCATTTTTAGAATTGAAAGTGGATTACGTCAATTCACATTACTAATGATAACCAGGCATACACTGATAAGTGAAAAAAATCACGTTTTTCATTGCTTAGGAAATTATTCTAATTTTTTACATCAAATTAGTCTTGCATGGATGAGTAATTCATTTTTACCATTTAAAATATTAAACTAATTAATTAACCTTGCGAAAAATATTTTTTCTTCTTTCAACAGCCTCGTTTACTACTAGCAACACTGAAATGCCTTCACTTCCTTAATGATATTTTTTGGGGTTAAATGCATAATACTTCATTAATGTATATTATTTGGCGTTGGAAAAAAAACTCAGTCGATGATGCAATAGTAGATCCGAGAGCACAAACAGGTAAAGACATGGAATCTAAAATATTTTAAGCTAAATGGATCAGTTGGTTCCGTTTATAATCCTCAGTGTGCCACACACTGGCCTTCGGAAAAAATTAAATATGAACGGATCTAATAAAAAAAAAGAATAGCGCTATTCGTCACGGAGCTTGTTAACTGACCGATCGCCGAGGCAGACAAACATTGTGGCTAAATTTTCTCTTCTTGGAGAGTGCCTCGTTTGACCCCACTGCGATACGAATGTCCACGCTTCCCATTCCGCCGACATAATCACGCGTCCTGTCCACGAAAGACAAACACTGCGTGACCGAAGGCTGAGTGGTGTGTGCATTAGACGCGCCTGGCGTTCCTCCACAGGCTTGAGTCGCTTCCACGCACACCGATAGGGAGGAGCTTCTCAAAGAATAATCGTCATTCTATCATCGCGCTGTCCTCAATGTTAACAAAGCCCCCACAGCCCCTTCATTGTGCTTCCGTTCCATACAATTCCGGGTGGTCCAGTAATTCTTCTGACCAATACAAGCCACTGATGACACGAAACGGTTCTCTCTTCTTAACCTCCCTCTTATCTCATGAACGCACATCTTTCGCATGCATTTACCCGTTTCGTGGCTTAGGCAACAGTCCAATCCTAAAAGACCAGGGGTTCAGGTACATCATCATCGTCATGGGTCATCTAAACGAGGATTGGTTTTTCGCAGTACTCCTCACTTGCCAATCTCTGTATTCCTTCATAGTTCCTTGCACTTAAGTCTTTCATCACCTATTTCCAATGATTTATTATATTATTTAGTTGACTTCTTTAAATGCAAATATTAATAATAACACATTATGTAATATATAGTGTATGATATAATAATGACAAAACACTTATTTTTATAAGACATTGACTGCAAATCTCTCTATAACGATTAATCTGAGGATCGCAAAAGCGGAAGCATTGCGGAAGATCTATCAACTATTGGGAAAGTTGAGAAATTGAGATACGTAAATTCCAAGTCTCCCTACAAAATGTCAAATCTTATTTATCTGGAGAGATATGCATGATAGTGTGAGTGAATTGTCAAGTTTACTTATCACACGAATACGTGTGAGATAACGTTTAGACGTAAGATTAATTAATAAATCAAGGCAATATTTTTTTAATTTAAAATTTTACATTCCGCGAGTGGTAACAAAGCACTCATTTCATCCACTCTTGCGATCTATCAGTTAGAAGTGAAGCATTTATCAAGAATTCTTCCTCGGATGAATACGAATTCGAATTCATCAAAAAATAAGACTGCGAAAATAGTTAGAAAAAAAGTTGATTTTAGCTCTTATATACTCGTAATACTTAATATTATCGTTTTTTTAATAAACGCTAAATAGGATTTTCCAACTGCCTGACTGTTATCTCTTGATAACAACCTTAAGAAATGTTTTTTTAGAAAATCGATTAATCCTATGAATTACTCTCCGTCGCAATAATTCCCAAAAAACTCCATTTACGAAAATAATTATTTTAACAAGTGTCTTTGTTTTAAAAGAAAATGCAGTAGAAAGTAATTGCACAGCGGAATCGTTGTTTAACTGTAGCTATAACAGTTATTCCGTTCTTCCATTAAATATCAAAAGCAATTATCTCAATCCTCAGCGAATTGCCAATTAGACCATGAATATTTAAAATAGGTTCATTATGCATGGAAATACATTTGACCAAGTAAAAGTATCCGGTCACTCCGAGCGTTGAAGAGATAAATTTTCAATTTCAAGAATTAATAACGGACAAAAACGGTATAATTTAACTATAACTCTCTCCTAGAGGTTGAATTCCTTTCATAACATTGCTCCTAGGGAAAGATACAGTCTCCCTAAAACCCCCCTCCCCCTCCTTAGATTGCTACACTGATGGAGGCTGCGAGTGCTGTAATGTGGATCGTTTTCCCTACAACTATGGTGCCTGCGGAGTCAAGGAACTTACATTTAATGCTATTTCGATCGGTATAATCGGGATCGATTCCGAGCGTTCCAGTAATCGCCCATCGATTCACATCCTCATGCATTCAAGTAACCTGAACATTGGCTAATTTCCCAAAATGTCAGTCTTAAAAGAGATACCAACACATAACCGGTTATGCATCACGTGCTGAAAACGTGAATGCTTTCCGCAATTCTACGAAGATTTATTATATGACTAGGAAATAACATGACAAAATCGTACCACATCGTTTTTATAGACTCGGAAGAATAATCTACTTTAAACCTGATGATTGGGACACCTGAACCGGTTCCCATTTGAGAATACAAATATAATATTACAAAAAAATCATTATAACTTCACGAGTGAACTACGTAGATTCTATAATATAGAATAGACAAATGACACTGATAATATGTTACTTGCTTCAGAGGCGGAATTTAAACGTCATTTACCAGCAACAGCTTCCATCACCGGGTGGAGCAGGTTCGGTTACAGCCTAAGGACATTTATATCCAAAAACGTTTGAAAATGTACGACCCTGAGTCCTAATATATAAGTATTTTTCGAATGTTATCAGTAGTACTTTGAGCAAATAACTTTTTACAACTCATTTTGCTCAAACAAAATATCGACTTGATCAAAGATTTGGCAAAAATCCAGAAATTTTGGTACTATGTTTGATATCTAAACGTACCAGGGAGCACAAAAACCCAGGATTAAGGTAAATCTTAAGCCACAGGGCATACAATTATGTTTCGTGTTTCAATTTAGTCGATAAAAGGCAATATAATGCCTCAAGCGCTCAAATTCAAATAACATTTATTCAACTAACTACGATTTTCTCTTTGTGATCTATTGAACGCAATCCGTAGTCCCTCTTTTTCTAAGCTCGATCCACGAAGACGACTCTCACCTAACCATTTCCGTCCGATGACGGGTCCCATATCGAGCCATTCCAGGCCACTTCAAAGGGATTCTTACAGAGTCACTCCCTCCAAGTCCATTGCCAATCGTCACTAAACCTTATCAGCCATCTCCGCACCATCCATCTTCCACGATCCAAAGATATAATTCCTTCTTTGCTCCATGATGCCCATTCCACCTTATTTCATCAACGCTGCAAGTATTGAAGTTTAGATGACGATCAATTGGAGTATGGGCTCCTGAATATACTAAGGTTCCGACGGGCTCAGTTTGGTAATAGACGTGAAGAGAAATCACCTTAATCGTTTTAGTGAAAGCAAAATTTACAGTCAAAAGCGAACCGACATTGATCCTGTTCTACGTTACTTCATACGATATTTCAATTGGTTTCACTCTGAGAGCAAGAGAACACGAGAACCGGATGTGATGAATATGGAAGGAGAGTGAGGAATGCATGAGGTGAATTTTGCCTCAAAGCTGTTTAGTTTTTAAATTGATCACTTGTAAACACTGCTTTTGAACTTTTGGAATATAATTGGTTCATCATAAAATCAAGTCGCATTTCTCGAAAAAAATAACAAAATTTTAAGTTGTCATTATCATCCACGTTTATTCCAGACAAAAAAGCACGGGGATTTTCGCAAAAATAGTAAAAGTCGCAACAATAAGTTTTAGACAATTCTGACCTATGATGTATTCGAAAAAATTAAAGGAGACAGTGATAGCCCAGTGTGTTGAGCGTTTTCCTACTAACCTGAGGGTCCCCGGTTCGAATAAGGGTGACGCCCGATTCATCTGAACTAACCCAGAAATTCAAACAATGTGATTTTTCTGGTTACCGGTAATTGATGCATGGGGGAGGAGCAGAGAAAGGAACTTGCCCGCTTACCTTAATATGAGAGTTTTAAATGCAGAAGGGCTGAGGATAAAGTGAATTCTAACCCCCCCCCCCTCTCCCGTCGGAAAGAACCGGGTTGATTATTGATCAATGAAAGAAGAAATATATTCCGTTAAATCATGGCATTGACAGGTACTGCAGGTAGTCATTTTGATATGTTTCAGTTTTAAGTTCTGTAAATACGATTTCCATTTATTTTGCATGGCTTTTTATTATGCATGTTCCTCTTTCTCTAAAACGCATGCTATATGAAAAATTCAATTTCCCATCAGCATTCAGTTTTCATGGAATACTTGCTTTTGTCACCATCGAATTTTGAAAAGTTTCCCCTCCGAGTTTTTTAATCTTTCAGCGACGGTCGGCCAGTTCATCGAAATGTCAAAATTGGTTAACTGAAAACTTGAGTATATTTTCCCCCATCCTATTTTTCGGTCTCCGAATTTTTCTCACCGACCCCAAGACTTCCTCAAACTAAATTACCACTCCTTTATTTGACTTCCACTCTATATCTAGCTTTATTTTTTCCATCATTTTATGTTTCCCCACCTCAAAATCGTTCATTTTAAAAATGAAAATATTAAAAAACCATTAACGAGGATAAATGATTCTTTTTCATATTGCATGAAACGAAAGCACATGGTTGTTCTATTCCATGGTCCCAGACATCTCTTCTATCTACTATCTAAGATTCCTTTATCTTTTCTTTTTTTTTGTTTTCCTGCCTCCCTCTTGACTCCAGCTCCCGCTTTGTTCCATTAATTTATTCGTCCATTTCCTTTATTGGTCCCGATTTTGTTTACTATAATTCGCTGCACGTGTGTGAACTATGATATCCTTTTACGACTGCTCGGGCTTCAAAAATTATGACCGCCGAAAAATGTGTGTTGCCCGTTCCCATTCCAAACAAGATTTAATTCCCTCCTCAACAGCCCAATCGAAACCATGCGACCCTTGAGCCTTCATAGGCTAAAAAACGGTTTTACATAACATTTTTTATTTTTTGACAAAACCCCTAATGTTTGTTACATAAAATTAAATAACTGCATTGGAAATGCTACACTAAATATACTGTTGAATTAAATATACTGGTTCTAACGTTGAAGTGGAAAAATTGCAAAGCTTCCTTTTATTAATTAAAATATTTTCATTGGATATGTGTAACACCAAATTTTCAACCAAGATTTTCCAAATTCCAGAGAGATATAATTTATAAACCATACTTAAACAGATATAATATACCTATTTACTGAGAGATCTGTAAACTCTGTCCTTTTTCGACGCACACCATATTAACACACTAGCCTGAGAAAAGTAACTATTATTATAAATGGTAATCTACCGGTTAAGGTAGATTTCCTTTGGACACCAGATAATATAACATTCATTCTCCGCATACCTCTGCCACCATTCATTCCATCCAGCATTCAAAATCTTCTCCTCCCTCTACCTCGTCTACCTAACATTCTACCCTTACCACATTCTTCAACAATCCATTGCCACTCAGTACGCCATGCAACCACAATTCCTTCCTTCTTTTGATTTCTCCCAGTAGCCTTCTCTTCTCCACTACCATTCCAAAAACTTATTCGTTCGTTTTCCTTTCCGTCCATTTCACCTTTTCCATCCT
>LYUA01001592.1:206340-221696 GCA_002093875.1 Calopteryx splendens
GTTTCCTATGTCTTGAGAACCTCATTACCTTCGTTTTCCTTTCGTTTTCTCCTCATTTACTTCCATTCCATGCCTATCGCACTGGCTCTCTAATGAAATCAGCAATGACTGCAACCACTTGACTGATTGGCTAACTAAAGCTTGATCGTCCGCAAACCTGACTGGTTTTATCGGTTCCCCGCCTACTTTTACTTCTACCTGAAGTTTTTCCCGCTCCTCCCTTACCATTCCTTTCACGCCTACATTTTCAAGGTAACAATATTCAACTCGTTTGTTCTCAGGGAGGCATCCATGTGTTAATGAATTAAAAGTCAGTACCATACCAGTTACTCGAACCCGTATCCTTGGTAATCTGTGTTAATGGCAATTTTGAAAATTCCGTGGAATGGGATATGGCATGGCTGAATTGAGTCAACCAGAGTAATTTCTTTAGAACTTTCAAGGTAGCACCCCTGAAAGACAGTGATTATTAAACTTCCCGATAAAAAGGTACACTTTATAAAAGGAAAGGCCAGCATTGATATTTAACGATAATGCTCCAATTTCAAGAGGATCTGCGCGAATCTCACCTCACTTGTGGATACTTTCCTTAATTTTCTTATGTGAAACTTTGTGGTAAAAATTCGCGATTCAGACATTGTAGCCTTTTTCACTGTAGGACCTATAATCTAAATCTGCTGCTTTATCTTTTAAGATTATATAATATAAAAGTAAAAAATAAGCTAGTTTCGTATTCCATACTCTTAGTAAAATCGTAATCCTTTGCAATAAATGTTAAATGGTCTTGTATGATTAAAATAATTCCTTAAAGTAGATTAATTTTAGTTTTACTTAATTTTAAGTGCGTAGGTACGAGAAAGAAGTCATTATAACGCTTTCAAACTGAGTAGTAATACTTTTCGACTCATTTAGATGCAAAAAAGAAGCTGGAAAATACGACACATTTGATTTTCATCATCAGGTGAAACATTTTAAACTCAACTTTATAAGTGTACTCGCACGAATGATTTCCTCACACAATGTGAAATGCATACTCAAGAGCCAAGACAAGTGTATGACGACATGGTGGGGTCATGACGACTCTTTCATTCCGTTGGCTTAATGTTTTGAGTAGAACAATGTTTTGCGCATCAACAGCTGATGCAATATGGGTCAGTGGAATGAACCGACGCGCTGAACTCGGAAAGGAACGTGCTTTAGGAAGACAGATGGTGCCACTCACCACTCGCTTAAAGAGGGATCAGGAGTAAATAAAGGAAAACTCAATTCGTCTCGAGAATGGTGCCGTTGAGGAGCCCCTTCGTTCCCTTCTTCGAAATGGGACGAGAAAAATGTTTACGAAAAAAAAAACACACAAACACTTGGGAGGGAGGGCCGGGATGGGGTGAGATTGCCCCTAACTGCTGAATGCATTTTCGCACCCTGCCGCTCAGGAGGCAACGAGGCGTAGGGATTTTCACTCTCGAGACACAGCGACCGAGTCGGAATGGTGATGGGGCTCACTACTCACTGACATTGCCCACTAACTACACCGAGGGTACTGAGTGTCGCAACGAAGGCGTGAAACGCTTGTTAGGTTGCCAGGGAGGCAACGAGGCGGGTGGCGGCCGGGGAAACGATCGTCCAGATACCGCGGTGCTGATGCGTCTCAAGGGTGAGCGCCTTTCTTCACCTCGCTTGGCCCTTGAGGTGCAGGTGAAAACATTTTAGCGGTCGCTCGCGTGCGAGTGGATCAACGCCAACGGAGCGAATGACTCAAGTGGCAGAAAGGTGTGTAGTTCTTCCGCAAGTAGTAATCCAGGGCGGCGATCCAAATGTGAATCAATCTAATAATTCACTGCTCCAACTTTGATTCGTCTATGTTACTACCTATTGAGTTAGATTGCTGATAGTAAAAAAATTTGAATTTTCCAATGAATTATTTTCTGAAAAAATAAATTATATTGAAATTAAGTGGGGGTGCTTGGATGTTTTTCAGGCCGCTAACCGATTTTAAGGAAAATTAGGATAATTCATCCTCATTCATCCAATTTTTAATCCTCCACACTTCATTTTAAAAATAGGGGGGGGGGGTTAAAAGCTAATATTTATTTTCTTCAAAATCTACATATGTTTCTATAACCTTCAATCATTGATGATGCGAATGTTCCAGTCGAAAAATCTAATTTCATGTCATAATCTGTATCACATATTCCTTCAAAACCACATCCTTTAATAAGATACTATCTTTTTTGTAGATTTTCGAAAACCCATTCCTCTTATCAACGGATGTTTTCAATTTTTTTAGCCACAGATAATGTTCAAGTAAGATCTTTATACAAGTATAAATGATTTGGCATAAGTAGCGAGGAAGGATGCCCAAAGTATTTTGCTTCGTTAAACACCCCTTGTATTTTTCAATAAACGCTCATAGTTTTTCTCGTGAAATGACGTTATCTTGATAATTTTCTATGATTTGTATTGTGTCTTTCAAATGTATGAAACTGGAAAGCCGTCAAACGCATTAATGATGGGAAACTTGAATGCCAATACTTTCTTTCTAATAAATATGTTTTCCAGATAGTTTCCCTAATTACAATTAATGCAGTATTTAATTAAAAGGCACCCTATACCTATCTCTACATCATATCTTAAAAGCCACCTCTGTGGTTTGAGAGAGGCGGTCTCTCCCCACCAGGCATCCACGATCCATATTTCATATTATTAAATGGTTTCGCGCTCAACAGGAAGTCTCTCCACATGCGTGAGGAGTATCTAGTGTTTATGTTAGGTGGTTTAGGATAATATTAAAGTTACATAGAACACTGACTACAAATTATGTTTGCAAGTCTAGAAAGTTGCATCACTATGTACCCATTACAGAACTACAGCTAACAATTTTTATATTGCTCATATATATTGAACCATTGTAAAATATAGCACTGCCATAAGGAGATTTCAATAAATAATTCTTAAATAAAAAGAAATTTCAGCTTTTGCTAAGATCAAGATAGTAATTCTAATGCAAAAAATTGACATTCAAAAATAGTTTAGATGCAAAATAAAATGCCATGAGTTTCATGCATCCCATCTACCATGCATTCCATTCATCTACTCGCATCTGGATTCGAATCAGCGCTAGAGAACACATAAGTGATGAAACTTATCCTCGAGGAAACAATTTCCTGATTATAACTCTTCATATTTATCATAAGCTTGTGCGCAATTAGTCATTTGACTCTCATTCGCATCGAATTTTTCGCAAATTACTATTCCACTGATCAATAAGTTGATAACAACATGTTCGAGGCTTATGTGTAGGCGAATAAGTATATGGAGGTTAATTATTTGAAATAATTTGTTTGCACATACACAAAAATCAAATATAAAATCATGAAGCCCCAGGATGTGGCCGTAGTTTTACGTTGCTGTGGAAAGGACCTACGTTGATTATGGGAAATTGGGAGTTAATTATCTGTTGAGTAATTGATTGCAGGACATAGGGTGAGCCTGATTTATATTTGAATCAACGTTACTAAGGTCTTGCCTGAAAACGAAGCAATAATGCTAATTTTGACCATCGTATGTGAAGTTATAATACTTATATTGCATTTTTTGTCACGACAATGAAAGGCGTAATGTCAATGTGTGGTACATATCCATAGGTACTTCTCTAAAAGTCGATTAAACCTTTTATGAAGTAAATAGTTTTCAAACTTTTTACGCAATACAAAATTTATTATAAATTCAAGACGATGTGAACTGAATTAAGAAAGAAAAACAGTCCATTATTATGCATCAAATAATCCACACGTTTTGTATTTGCTTGAAGGCCCTCAATGAGGCATGTCTAGAAAGGTTATTTATTCATATCTGACATGAATGGCTAGTCTTATGGTCGATCCACCTCAATTAAGTGACTTGGGTACATATGGTAAATATTTATTACAAATACGACTGCAGTGACGCAACCAGAGGGGAGCACCGGGGCACGTGTCCCCCCTTTCATTTTGCTCAATTAATATTTTTTTTTATGTTTTCAACTTTCTTTTAACTTAGCATAGCCATAATGTTTTCACTGATTCCTCTGGTGTGCGTTCAGTACCTATTCTCCTATTTCTCACAGTGTATGAATAAAATTAATAGGAGACATGATGGAAATATATTATAAATGTTTGCTCCCTTGTCAAAATTTCCTGGATTTGCCGCTGAACGATTCCGATAATAATTAGTCAAGGGAATTCAAACTAATGAGTTGCAAGTAAAGATAGCAGGCAAATAGTTTAGCAAAACCGAAACGAATTTCATAATTACATGGCCATGAAAACTCATCATCTCAAATATTAACTCGCACAATATGAAGAGGCTTGGCAATGAAGGGCATCATCTAAATACGAAACAAAATATACTCTAATACATTTTAAAACAAAATTGTCGAAAACAGAAAAGAGTAATTTCAGCGCTCATTACTAAGCCTCCGTTTGTCAAGGATTCAACAAGAAACTACACCAAATCATAAACGTGATGACTAAATGTGTAGTGCACTCGTCGTTTTAGGCATTTTGCATGTACTATGTTACGCATTGAACGTTCAGATGTACTAAAATAGATTGTTAAATCCTCAATCTCTTTCGTGGTAAAGACCGACACTTATACGAACATGCCACGGAGGATAAATTACACGAGGAAGTAATTTGAGTTATTATTCTTGTGATGCGAATGAACTACTGAGAGAATGAGGAAGCAAAGCGAAGGCGAGAGCCGAAGAGAACTCGTCAATGATTGTGCGCATTCTCTTCAAGCCTTCAATTCCGTTTGGCGCTCAGCGGTGAAGGAGTCTGTGAACGGCCTTTCATGACATGCAAACAGAATAATAAGAGATAAAAGCCACAAACGTGCGCTTTCGTGTTTCGAATGGAATGCTAAGACTCCGATGAATGCTTATTCGTATGCTAGCTATAATGCAAGCGATTATGCAAGTCATATTCACCCGTAAAAGTGGAGAACCTACACTCCCCACTCGATGCGGGCACTTGAGATGTGACATAAAATACCTTTATACTCAGAGCATGGCGGAACCACATTACCAACCGGATGCTTCTGTTTTTGCTTATACGTACTGGGTGTGCCTGATTATTTCCAGCACAGAAAATATATTTGGGTCACTGGAACAATAGCTTGCCATTTCATCCCAACCTGTTCCTTCCTGGTATTCTAACTATGCCTTCGGGTAGGGTGGGTCATCTGGCGAGAAATATCCACATTCCACATTCCCATGATTGAAGTGGTGTATTAGCAAAGAAGAAAAAAAACTCAATTTGGATACAAAGAAGCGGTTTTGAGAGAAATAAGTACTAAGCTACTCTCCAGAGATTTCTCGGGTGGAAAGCGAGACGCTGAGCAAATGGGGCACAAATATGTGCAGTAATGGGTATATAAATCATGGATATTTTTTACTCCGATAAATTTTTTATCATATTTTAAACAGTATTATCTTTAAAAATTCCCACTTTTTCACTACTTGCATTTGTACGTATTAATTATAGAACTGAGAATATGAATGGACAAGAGAAATAAAATGTTGGGGAAGAACATTTCGGAGTGTAATTAGTATTTCCATCTTATGGATTGTTATTCCTTTACGTTCATCTTTTGTATGTATTACTAGCAGTATCTCTTTTTCCATGGAAGATTTTTTTTCAAGACGGAATTTATTATAATCATTGTTTCAAACTTAATATTGATTTACCACCGTAAACCTGTAAATGTTTGATAAAAAAAATAAATTGTCAAGCTCAAATATTTCATTATTACAACGATAGATTCGTGCGCAATAGAAGTAGTGTGAGTTCAAGAAATATATCTCCCTATGCGGACGAGGTTTGACGGAAATGTTGGTATTTTCTCCTCAGAATGAAGGTAATATTTTATCATGAGGTAACAAAACTTCCGTTTTCATAGCCTACCTTACGATGCCCTATCCAGTGTAACATCGGGTAATTCAAGTTTGTAATTGGGATTTGATACGGAATCAGCTACGTTGTTTATTGCTGTCGCTTTAATACACGTTATTGTTTATCATTTATGGGTTCAAAAGCTTAGATAACTATGTACTCCCGAATTCACTCTCTACTCTGTTTCTTCCACTATTTTTACCGGCATTTCCTAAGTTGAAAATTATGCAATATCGATTTTTTACAATTATTTTTAAACTACTGAAAAACTATTTATTTATTCAAAAGCAGAAAAAGTAGTTAGGGTGAATCATTAAGAACCTTATGTTGGTTCAACTATATTATAGTTCAGTAATAAAACTCCTAGGACTTAACTAGTAAGCTTTTTTCAATTTATAAAAATAACCAAACTACGTGACACGCGGTAAAAGAGAATTCAGAAAGATTTGTTCTCGTAATTTATGGCTACCTGGGGTTATATTATAGCGTTCATTTCCAATTCCGCTTTTCATTTATTTATCTACTGGTTATTTTGGTACACAAAAAACTGTGACAGGAAAGGGTGAAAATTTTGAATGAAGAAGCTAGTAATAAAACCTTTCCAAGTTGCCCGGGGATACATCAATTTGGAATACTTCCAAACACAGCTTTGGGGGATTAGGAATGCTGAACAAATATCGGAAGCTGTAAGAATTTCCAGCTAATGTATTATGCAAAACCAGTGTGGCCTCAGGCTGCTTATAAGTGGTTCGAGTGTCTGGGTCCGCGAAGTAAACGCTCGACAAAGAAGCTCAAATTATGGGTGAGAGGAGGGGTAATTGGTGGTTGGCATTAAACGAGCGGACTGTAGAAGGTGCTACATTATGCGAAAGCAAACGTGCTAATTCCTCAACCTGTTTCGAAGTGCCTAGGCAGCTAAAATTGGGCGCGCGAGCGGAAAAACGATCTGCTGTTCTTCAAATAAATTCTTTTCCCTTAATGAGTGTGCACAATTTTTTTCTAGTTACCCTTTATTAAATTAATTTGACCTTTTACTTTAAATTTATGAATAAGTGAATTATCATGTAACCTACCATCTGGAAAGAACACATTGGTGTTTTTTAATTCCCACGGTTGAAAAATCAATGAGAAACATATACATTGTTCATATTTATGTCAAGGAGACAAGGCACTAGGCACGATGTTTGATCATGACCATTCTGTCTTCACCTCATCTTGTATATTCAAGATTTGTTCTAACCATGTTAATGGAAAGATCATATTCTATTATCAAAGATGATACTAAACGGATATTTACTCACATGGAAAATTACATTTTCATCCGTGTGACAAAATTCTCTATGAGGTTAGTGAAGGGCACAGCTAATACAGCCGATTCCTGAAGACGTTATATTTCATGCCATTTATCCCAATCTTTTCCTTTCTGGGATTTTAACTATTCTTTTAAGAAGAGTTTGAAAAGCAGCTGATCATTTTTTTCGCTCCCGCACCCACTTTTTTGCCAGGGCTCTCCGAAACAGGTTGTGGAACTAGAACGTTTACTTTCGCATAATTTAGCATCTTCTTGAGTCTGCTCGTTTAAAAACTATTCCTCCGGGAATACTTAGAATACCAGATATGTTTCAAATTTTAGTCACCATTGCTATGTATTTTCAATGCAACTACTGAAATTACAAATTTTCATCTCACAGAAATAACAAACGCTCGGCATAAACAGATAATTTTGATTCCTCATGCAGCATTTTGTTGATTTCATGAAACAGCTTAACTTAAGAATATTGTCCATCAAACGCTCCTTACATATGTAATCTAGGGTTTTGAAATAGTATTATCAGTGTAAGATGAGAAATGCTGAAAAATATTTTTGTCATTGAGGGAATGGACGTATTATGACGGATTTAGACCTCGTGATTGAATGAGAGTATAAAAAAACTAAATGGACAGAGAGGAACACAAAAAAATAATTAGCTTCTTCCGCTTAAATTTGGACGTTGTAGAGAAAGAACGGATATTTTAGGGAACGAATATTTATTTTATAAAATAAATATTTTATTTATTTTTTTTAAATTAGAGGGAGAAGGTCAATGGAAAGAGTACAGGAAGGAAAACTTAGATAGTAATTATGTCTTTAGATGAAAACTATTGTAGTGACTGACCTGGAATTTGGTAATCGTGGAAAGCTAGGAGCACTTAGATGGAGTGAAGGGAAAAGCAAATCATTATAAATCTATTAGAGCGGGAGTTCATAAAATTTTAATAATATTTTTTTAACAATAATTTTATCAGGTTGTTCTGATATGACGACATAGCATTAGGGGCCTAACTATTTCTTGTATCGAGAGTAAATTTCTGTGCCTTCTAACATGGCAAATGTATCAGATCAGCTTGCTTCCTTCATGAGTGGAAAATTCCTAATTTCTTAATCAGTCCAGCTGTTGTACTACAGCTACTGCAACTCATAGGCATACTCTGTAGTGGGCGTCAGGTTTTCTTCAACATTTAGCGTTAACAGCGATCATTTAAAGTGTGTAATCAGCGTTTAATTCTCGTTGGGTTTATATACTATTTTATTATCTTTTTTCTACCCTTTTGCCATTGTGCTTAAGCTGTTCCACCGGTGGTTTTTGCAGTTCATCAAGCGCAGTCATTATTAATGAGACTAACGCTCTCACAGATGCAAATAATTTTTTCTCAACTAAACAAACTAAAGGTCTATATGCCCATTGTGTTTGACTGAAAAATGACATCGAAAACAATAGATAAATATTTCATAGACTATTTAGTATATTTTAGCCTTCTATCTAACACTTTACTCAGCAACTACAATAGACAGATAATACTGATAAAGAATAATATCAACTGATTTCCAAAGTCAACCCGCAGAGAGAGCAAAATAATAGCAGAACATAATGGTTCACAAGCTGAATGAAAAATGCTGCACGACGAACATTTCCGAGTTATGTTGTGCATAAAAATTTCTAAATCCTTTAGGCCGCATAATAGTTTTCAGTGATTGCTCAAAAAACCCATTTGGGAATTATTGCCAGACTATTTATTTAAAAATTAATTTGGACTAATTGCCATAAAAATAACCTCTCCACCGCAGCCGAAAAAGTAATATCAGAAATTATGGGCAAGCAAAATGAAAACGTTTTATCACATACCTTCTCTGGTGTCTTCACTCACTATATAGAAATTCACGAATGGATCTTCGAATCAATATTTTGGATGCTGAATTGATCCAAACCCGATTGAGGAAGTATCTGTAAATATAATAAACA
Organism: Calopteryx splendens; assembly: GCA_002093875.1. Classification (NCBI taxonomy): domain Eukaryota; kingdom Metazoa; phylum Arthropoda; class Insecta; order Odonata; family Calopterygidae; genus Calopteryx; species Calopteryx splendens. The sequence continues at coordinate 215,555 of LYUA01001592.1, forward strand.
CAATTTAAATTAGAAATGGTGAAAATGTTGTTTGTAATTTTCTCAAAGGCTAAGATTATATAGAACCGTAAATTCATCCAATTTAAATGAATAATTATCCAGTAATTCACCAAGGAGAATCCATTATCCTTTGGAGATTATCAACCAAACTCCTCACCCACTCAGCTGATAGAGTCGCATTTAGTAGATGTAGTGACTTTTTTTTGAGGAATGTTACATGACGTTAGGCCTTCAATCCAATCATTTGTTAGTAGTGATGAGTGTTTCGTAAAAATATTCTACTGTGGATTTCACATGCGTACTATTATACAGAATATTTATCTATTCATTTAGAAATGACCTAATTTGAAAAAGATAGATATATTTGTACCTATTGATAATCATATTAATTAAATAACACATAGACTAACCGATCGTATTTTCTTGTTCATCTGTCCTTAGAGTGCGTTTTTCGAAGAGTAAGAATCTATATGTGCCTGTGTATGGAATCTATATGCAGATATATATACCCACCACCACCTTCGTCAGCTATAGAATGAGCGGATTGCTGCACGTGTCCAAAAACCATTTAAACTTATTGTATCAACTTAAGGGTTTGAATTCAAATTATCATACAACTACTCAAATAAATAGTCGAGGGAGAAGAAAATTAGATGTACCAACTCGTGCAAAATTCTTTATGAGAATTAACTCGCAGTAATATTTTCTTCAGCCGGTTGAAAAGGGCAAAAAAATAATGAATTGTGAAACCCGTATGCAGGTCACTGATTCTTAAAGCAGCTGTTTTCCAACTCACATCTTAGCTGCTTTCGAAATCCAATTGGTGTGACAATCGCAGGAAAGTCTCACCCTCACGCATAAGAAAAACACTGCGCAAAGCATTGGTCAACGTGACCGTGATAGCCCGTGTTCCGCTAGATAGCGTATCTATCTCTCATGCCCGTTTATCATTTCGGAATTAGAAAAGCAGGACATTAGCTACAGTAATACCGATTATGGTAATTAAAAATGACAGTATGCATTTTCTGTACGGCAAACATTGGTTATTTATCTAAGTCATCTGCCCTCTTAGGACCATATCGAAGGTTATTTCAAAATTGAAAGGGTCAGTCAATATGTACTCTGAAACTAAATGCTTTTTCACTCTCTCATATTCTAAACTCTTTGGTTGCAGGTTATTTTACTGTCAACCGACTTTCCTTTAAAAAGGAGTTAGTTAATTAGTGATGGACTTCAGGGGAATGGCCACCAATTAAAGTACAAAGTCTGTCAAAATGAATGGGTTGCATTACTGGGAAAAATATCAATGTATAAACAAATATTACTATCTGGAACGTTCCGCTGCAGTCGGAAAATGGTAGTTCCTTAGGTTTTGCGAATTTATGGGCAGAATTAAAAAAAAACACGAATTAAACGCGCATGCAAAAAATATTAGAAAAGAATTTAACACATGCTTATGCCGTAAAAAAATCCACGCGAGCACATGTTTGTCAAAAACTACAAAGTGCTATTTATGTTAAAAGTAAAAAAATTAGAGGCATACAAAAGTCGATGACTAAGAAGAAAAAAACTTGCACTAGTTGCTGTAAATGTCGTGATCGGTTAACTAAATAGCGTATAGAGTCGATAGAGTTAAATTAATAGCAAAATTAAATTAGGGCCAAACCGGGTACTCCAGTAATGGCGACAACATTAATCTTAAGGTAGTTCATTTAAATCACGCCTAAGGTTTAAATGCTGTGATTTTACTAGAATTCAATGTGCTGTACGACCTTAGCCGTGGAAAAACCATAAAAATCCTATTAAATATTCCACACATGCCGATAGGGGAAGACAAAACGTGTCCCAAAACCAGGAGCCTCTCCCTCAAAGCGAGTCACATTCCATCCGTTATGGACAGCTGTCGTACAGTCACGTGTCATTTTTAATACAATTAAGCAATATGAAACACGACAAACCAATGGTGAATAAATGATTAACAACCATGCACCAACAACGCATTCGCTGCTCTAGTCGGTGACACCTGTGCTTGATTTCTGACATGGTGAGCAGGGCGAGCCGAGCGCCTCACGCCTTCCTCACTCCGGGTGGGATATCTGCCATGTCACTTTCTTATATCCCCTCCCCTCCTCTTTCTCTCCAGACATCCCCTCTCCACTCCTTTCACTCCTCCCCCCCCCACCTGCTCTCCCTCCTAGAGGTGCCCTCGGCCGCACCAACCGCACCTCTGCACCAAGTGAGCCCCGCTGGGCTCAGCTGGGCGGTACGCGTACTATCTGCCACACCTGCCTCGTCACTAGTGTTGATTGAACTCTATGCCTCGGAATTCTGACCGGCTTAACTTTTACATGAGTAATGGCAAATAAAAAAGGGTGAAATCCACACACTGCTTTCGTAATTAGGCCCCCCAAACTAGCCTTATAATTTAACTACGCACAGCAGATATTAAAACTGCATCCTTTTTACTACAGTAATAGATAACCATTTCATCGGCATTGACAATCAGGAGTGCATCTATGTAAGAGAGCATTTTGCATTCTATCCTCTCAATACTGCTTCATATTGAATATTAGATCCAGGCACCGCGTGAATGCTTGTTCCCGGAAATCATAAGAACTAACTAATAAAAGAATTTTGAATTTGATTTAATATTCGAGTCACGTTATGCGGTTAGCGTGCGGTTGGGAAAGCAATGTGTTGCCAGATTATCGTAAATTCGAGTTTCGCTTTTATGAAGTAGTTACCGATTAGTTATTCTCAAAATATCAACTAATTATCTCGGTAAGCACTATGTAACCTGGTCATATTAAAATTTAGAAATTAAGTGTACTGCAACAGTGAATTATTTTTCTGTCTAACGCTCACGATAATAATCGCTCAGCATATAATATTCAAATTCTACGCCAGAAACCAATTATATCATGATTATAATGTGACCCAGGAGTATTAATTTAGTAAGCAACTCTGACATTTACAATGGCAGCCATCTTTTTTCGTGGTTTTCCCGATAAAATTTAAAAGTCGTGTGAATATCATCACTTCATCGAAGTTACAGGGAAATAAAAACATAAAAAATTCATTTAGTCTATTACATTTCAAATGGTCTTGACTTATTTTGCCTAAATACACCGTTATCAATGACCCATAATTGTATGCACAGTTCCGTCTCTTAAAATTGGATGCATAATACATTGCATATAATGAATACATTAATATGAAGTAGAAGTGCTGTAATTAAAGAGTGGGACTGCAAAATTTCAACAGTTTTTCTGCAATTAGGTCACAAGATGTTACTCCTATATAAATTATTTGATCACGTAATTTGTGGTGCTGACGCCATTTTTATTTCATTGGTATAACGGCGAGTTTCAATAATGGTAACGAACACAAACTGTTCACCGTTAGCAAAATAAAAGAGGAATTTATTACCTGCTTATCGTAGCCATTGTCGCAAGGTGTATATATTAATCATACAGGAAGCAACAGGTATAGAAAATATACATACCCTAAGGTCTTCCGACAAAATGTCTTTCTCGCGGGACTCTTGAGCAATTCACCTGATCTTGATGCACTTTAACTAGTTCGCACTTCACAGATATAAAAGTAGATATATTCCGCGAGTCAAGGCTAAAATCTACTTAATACCACTTTCACTGTTCACGGGAAGCCTTTAAGATAAATAAAGTCTGCCTGTACTCTGGTCTTCAACGAGATTCTGCTTCAGTAACAAGGAACCAATCTTATTTTAAATAAATTATATGAATAATCAAGTTACAACACTGTTACTTTCAATTATAATGGACTTGCAGCCAGTATGTGTTGTCCAAATAAATGTATTTGCTTCTTCAACGAAATTGTCCGAGCACACTCCGACACCTTCAAACATCTAGACGCGACTGCTTACCGATTCAAACGAAAGTTTTCGATGTTCTTTTTACCTCGAAATTAGTCTTCACCTAGGTTCTCAAAAATGCCACGGGTCCCCCGTCGTTTATTTGTCCGTTATAGCATTCTGGGTGAATTAAAAGGAGGCCTGGATGCGAGGCTAGGGCGGGTCGGATCGCGGTGCAGCAGTTTTAGGCAGAGCGAAAGACGGTGTAAAGTTACACGAAACCAACGAAAACCAATTTTTTGGGACCGCCGAACGGAAAGCTAAATAAGGAAACTGAAATACAGCAAAGCCATGTTGAATTTAATCTAACGTGACCAGAATACGATGAAGCTCCTAGTTTATAGGAGAATCAAATAAAATGCTAATAATAATGATGTAATTCTAACGATAATTGCTGTTCGAGAATCTTTGATTTCTGCTTTCTTTGACATAGACTTTGCAAGTATGAACATTAATTATTGTTAAAAATTCTATTTTTGAAATAATTAGCATTTTAAAATGTTTTATCATAGAATGGGTCTACATTGAAGAGGATTTTTGACTTGAAAACGTAATTAACGACTTCCTGTGTTTCTTTCGGGAGGGAATAAAATCGCGGGGTTTTCTGAAAAAGCGTTTGACCTGCAAGTCAGCCAGGTTTGAAATCTGGGCAGAGATAAAAAATAATATAATTATCAATTACTGAAACTTAGAAAGAAGAAGAGAATATTCCCTAAGTATCGCGTTTACGCAGTAATTGGAATACATAGAACAGTGTATCTCGGAAAGTGATTGAAAAAGTAAGAGTATTTACAATGCCCAGCCTCAGAAATTTTAAGCCAAACACCAATTGAAACATTTTTCATTGTAATATTCTCTGGACTTTGTTTATTGAAAAATTACCATGAAATAATAAAAATCGTTCTTCAAGCCAAATGCTGTTAAACGCAATTCCTCTATACTAGTGTTTCTCAACCGGTGGCTTGGTATGAGTGGGTCGTATAAGTGAACTGGTTGCACAAGTATAAAAGTTCATCAATTACAAAAACGATATCTTTAAACCATGGTGGGACTAGAATTTGCAGAGGACAAAACAAGGTCAATTGTCAATCGAAAGATTTGTTTCAAGGAAATATTGAATATGTAGTAATTGAACTCATCGTGATTAGCACCTAACGATGTAACCTGTTGTGCTGATCATTTTGCACTTCGGGCCCCGTGGTGCCTTAGTGAAGGGTGCCTAAGTAAGTTGTGTAGCTCTAACGTTTTGAAAATATTATTAACTTTGCATATCTTTTCCCTTTTGAGTAAGGTGTATTATGCACTCGCAATTAAATACATACATGTAAGCTCTTAATAATTAAAGCAAATATAAAACTCTCCCTCCCTATAACCCTTCGAAGGCCGAAGTGAATGGCAACCTGGACATATTAGGACCGCGGGCAGTAGGTTGGGCAGCGCTGATATGAACTAGTTTCTGTATTTAGAACTATGTATTAGTTTCATCTTCTGCGTATGATATATGAACACTCCTACGAGTAATAAAGCAGCCTGAACGTTTTCTCCGATAGAGCCATTGTTTTCTTGGCTTGAGCAATTCATTCTCCAAAGCGTTCGAGCGGTCTTTTGGAGACAGTAGAATTTTTGACCCGTCAGATGAGAGGATAATCGCTGTCCGTGTTCATATTAGGTATATGCCCTGGGAGTTGCCAAATGGGCGTGCAGCAGGAGGTTTCAGGACACCAAATAATTAAGTCATAGCTCGTAAAATATCTGCGTTCGTACTATGCGGAACAGATTTAAAATGAAGAGAAATTTCTCGTTCAAAGTTTTGGGGGCATCTGTCGTTGGTTTTTCTTTGATGGCATATATTTTTTTAACGACAATGTGCCGGTTAGAGAAGATTTTTTTAGAGGATAACACTGCTACACGATTAACCCGAAAATTGTCGCAATAACCTATTCTACAATGAATCATTTTTCAATTCCGCATACTTTTTGGCTCGATTCTGTCCAACATACCTAATCCTCCCTTTAACTAATCTTCTCTCCCTGATCCGATATCCTCCCCTACCTCGCTTATCCAAACATTCTCCCCTCTATTACAATCTTCAACAATCCACTCAGTACGCCCACTGCATCCACTTTTCCTGCCCTCTTAGGATTTCTCCCAATAGCCTTCTCTCCTCCCTACCATTTCCCTAACTTCTTAGTTCGTTTTTCTTTCCGTCCATTTCACCTTTTCCATCGTTCTCCACACCCACATCTCAAA
>LYUA01001592.1:252156-265765 GCA_002093875.1 Calopteryx splendens
TCTGCATTTCAGCTTAGCAGACGATGCATAATATAGGCTCTATGCAACTTCGCCGGACGACAGGCTTTTTTTCAAATCGTGAAGCGTGCTCAAAAATGTTGCTTTATCATTATTAAAAATTAAATTGAGTTTCAAAATTTGACCTCTTTCAGATTAATCTTTATTTGATTAAAAGTACTAAATTGAAAATTTGACTATTTGTCACTAGTCACTTAGTTTTGAGGAAAAGCCGCGTCTCTTTTATTAATTGCCCAGAATTGAAACGTCCAAGTCCTCGATGCTTTTGTTTCTACATGTTTCAAACTTTCAAGAGAGCCTCTAGGAAGAAGTAATTGTGTTCACTTATTCGAAAGAAGCGTAATTATAAAATTATGTGAACTGGTTATCACCTTTTCAAATACTTGGAAGTTAAAGATATATTGGGGGCGATAGTACTAGATTAAAAGAGGATTGGATTTTTAAGGTGCGTGTAATGAAGTTAGGTATGATTTTAATTATAAAATGGAAATAGATGTAAGTACTTTCTACACAATGTCTGCGATTTTTCACAATGAAACCCGTGCTTGTATGTACCAAGTGATCATAAGTAACTGAAAGTCAAATTGTTAAGCTTGTGCCAAAACCGAATGTGGTTTTTCAAATTGCCTGAATTATTTGAAAATGAGATATAAAATTACTTCTAAAAGTTATCGCTAAATATTAGAGCGAGGGTTTAACTTGCACTCAAACCTGATTTGTTTGGTTAAACCACGAAATAAAAAAAGGATTCCTTTAAAGCACTAATTGGACCATCACAGTAAATTTATATTAAAATATCGACTTACGTGGATATCTTTAAATGTATTACTGCACATTACTTCCATTAATGACGCTTTGTCCGCCGATTGGATTAAAAATACATGAACGCAATTCGAAATATGTGATAAATACGTATTATCTTTTCCCTTGGAAACATAACTACGTAGTGGGTGACCTTATAAGATACGCCGGTAAATATTTCTTTTGTAATACGGGAAATACTTCTTTAACAAACACTTTCTTTGTACTTTATGGCAAATTTATATTTGCATTGGAAAAATAATGTATTAAATTACACAAATTTCGCACGACTTCCTCGCTTAACGCATCACTCGCAGAATATTTGATTTGAGATGCCCCTGGTGTGCACACGGGAACACTTGTCTAGTTAGTCTCTTATTTTGTTCATACCGAGATTATGAACTTGATTATCTGCACTACCAATTTACATGAAAGGAGGCTTTTCTTTGCCACAGAAGCAGATACCTAATCAGATGATTTCAAATGCAAATACGCTAGCTTCTATTTGTAAAATCCCCGTCCTATTAACGGCCAATAACGTCAAGAACGTCTTACCACGATAAATCTACGGCATGTTTATTGCTAGTTCAATATTTATTCTGAGATTCTTTTAATATATTTTTTATTTGCATTTCCTTCAAATATAAGAAATTTTAAGTTCAGTTATCCAATTTTATGTATATTTTTTTATTTTGCCAAATATTTTGTCTACCCTTTCATTTTTTATATAAATAATATTTAAATTGTAACTGGTAGTATCAGGAACATTTTACTTGTCATCTCATTCTTAACCTTATCGTATCCAGTTGCACTCCTCCTTTTTCCTTTGATTAATCTTCTAAATATACCTGTAAAACATTTCGCGCTGCGGATGGTCACGTTGACGACGACCAAGTTGGGTCAGAAATGTATGTAAATCTTATTATTGTATCCTGATGTTTGAAATAATGGTGGCTTTAAAAATGCCGCTAAACTTGTTTTTTTTCTAGCAAAAAGACTTTTACCAAGACCTCTTCTACAGCGCTCGACTGTCTCTTTTCCTTATGCCACTTAAAACCCTTTTCTCTTGCTCTCTACTCAAGGCTTTGGCTTCGGTCTCATGTACCTCCCTGCCATCGTGTCGGTGACGTGCTACTTCGAGAGGCTGAGGTCGCTGGCGACGGGGATTGCCGTGTGCGGCTCCGGCCTCGGAACGTTCCTCTTCGCCCCGCTGACGGGCTGGCTGATCGAGACGTTCGGGTGGCGGGGTGCCATGCTCCTCATCTCCTCGGCGACCATGCACTGCATTATATTCGGCGCCATGTTCCGTCCACTGGAGGCGCCCAGGAGGAAGAAGGGCGACGTCGAGAACGGCATCGAAGCGGGTGAGTGTGCCAACGACCACACGCCTGTGTCCCGAATCCTTCGCGTACTCGATCGAATCGATATTATTTTTTTGAAATATCCTCTGGTCGAAAACCCACCACGGAAGCATCAGGTTTCGTTGCCGTCATAATGGCCGGGGAGACTCGGGGAGGGGAGTTGCCCCAGGGGCACGCCAACCACATGTGCCACGGCCGGATGGGTGGCTACCGCGCCACGTCGGTTCATGCTCCCGGACAGACCAAGAGATCCCAGGTGGATGACCTTCTGCGTGTCCAACGCGAGTGCATCCACCTTCCCCGCGCAGGTGGAATGCGGATGCACTTCCCTAGCACGCCTATGATGAGAACAACCATCTTTGCAGAGTAGCCCTCAGTTCGCCAGTAAGATCTTGATGTTCCTTCCGTTTATTCTTCTCTTTCGTGCGCATGTCCATTTCAACCACACCTGAAAACTCGACCACTAGCATTTAGATTATAGAGGAGATCGATATCAGGTTCATTATTATTATTAACAGTAGTCTATCGGTCAAGGTAGGTTTTCTTAAAGACAACGCACTGTTAATCATATAAACCCAGCTTAACACGATACAAAAACCCTAGCACCCCACGTGACAAGGAACCGTTTTATAACTCCTCATACTTTCTACATCTCTTCATTCCATCCAACATGCCTAATCTCTTTCTCCCTCTACCTTTATTACCCAACATTCTCCCCTTTATCACATTCTTAAACATCACATAGACACTCAAATGTGCCCCGGATCCACTTCTATTGCCTTCGAATTTCTCCCACCAACCATCTCCTTCCCCCTATCACGCCTGGCATTCTTCGTTGTTTTTATTTCCGTCCTTTTTTTCATTCTCCACACCCACGCCTCGAAAGCTTCCAATCTACGCTTAGCCATTTGCCTCTACGACCATTTTTAGGAGCCGTATATAACTAGGCTCTGATGTTAAACTTGCCTCTTCGAAATACATTAACGCCCAAAGATGAGTTAAAATTGCTTTTGGCGCTCTGGTGAAAATGTGCCAAAACTGGCCTGTAGAGTACTCCAACCGTTAGCAAAAAATGCTACATCTGGAATGGGAAGGTACTTAAAAACCTGGGCTGCTTTGCATACCCTACCTCGCTACTTGTACATACCTACCTAATAATATTTGTGTTTGTCTAATTTTAGCGGCATGTTACGCAAAGGGGAAGAGCGCTTAGCTACTAACCAGAGAATCCCAGGTTCAAAATCAGGCGATGCCTTGGGACACTCAAGCTAAAATCTAAGCGGTGTGGTTATTTGAAGTAGCACCTACTTTTATTTTGTAGACATTCACATGTGATAGGAGGAAAGGAACTATACCCCCGCATCTATCCTTTATAGGAGAATTTTCTATCACCTTAGGCTTCGTTTAGGATTAGGAAAGAGAGATCGACCCTCATCTGAAAAATTCAAAACCTACCTTCTACGTGATAACTGAGGTGATGGTAACTCAATTTTCACGGCTATTGTGGATTAGATATAGGATTCCGATATGTGTGGTGGAGTACTTAGAGACTCAGGGCGATTCGCCCTAAATTTTAGCGGCTTTGCCTGCCTGTCTATATGCTCTGGGAAGATCAATGCAAACTTAAGCCGCTTTTTCTCCTACACAACGAAGATTACTTACAAGAATCGCAACATCTTCGGTTTTGTGGGTTTTTTTTATTTAATTTATTTTATTAGTAGCTTTAATGAGGTAAAATTTGGATATCAATTTAACAATGGGCTTCACATAGTATACCATATATATTTGTCTAAACGTTGAAATAGTAATTTTGGTATTAAAGTGGATAGACATATTAATTAATAAAGAAATACTTCAAAGATTTGTTGAAGAGAGAAGCTTGTGGCGTACACATAGGAAGAAGAGGTAAACTAATTATTAAGACGCATCAGCACTCATCAGATTGATAACCAATGGCGATGAAGAGCATCAACGTGGAGAGAAAAAACTGTCATACAAGTATATCTGAGATTTCTCAGATTTATCCTCACGCCATGATTGAACGTCTTATTTTTCAAAATTAATTTATAGATAAAAATTGCAACTGAATTATGAAGCATGTGACCTGCTTTGGGTATTAGTAAAGCAGACTTCTTGTAAATTTTTTCGCACATTATCCGAATGGTATTCGCTTTATACTTCCTCCGTAACTGTCTAATGAGGGAGTCTCCAGAGTAATCCTCGGAACTCTAGCGATTAAAAAAAAACTTTAATTAGAGGAGAAATCACATAGGTAAATGTTTATCAACAATAAAATCATAACATTAGGATCAGTTAATGTTCCAATTAATTTTTGAACGCTTACCAACATTTTCATCACCGGCAGTCTTACATTCCGGAATTTCTGGCGTCTACTCAGAGGCACAAGTAAGAAAGTACCTTCTAGTGCATTTTGGAGTAGGTAATTTATTTTTAAAATTAGTAAGTTACAAAGAAATATCTCCCAAATCCCTCCCGTTATTTCAGTGAAAACGTATCTACCATTTTCGTAAACTATATCTCCTAGATTTTAGCGCTGTTTTGATGCATAGAACATGAATAAAAAATGTCTATTAATGTAACGCAATGCTATCCAAAGTCAAAGCAAGTAACAACCATCCGCCTCTTGTATTTAATCAATAAACCCGAGCGGTGTGAAATCATCAAATTGTTGCCCCTGAGCGCTCCAAGGAGATGATTAAAGTGGGAGTGTTCAGGTGTTGAAAGAGTTGGATTGCAGCTTGGATCCTTGAAAAACTTCCCTAAGTCTTCCGTAAACGAATGTGTATTTGCATTTCAGGAGCGAAAGTGGTCGAAATGAAGCGGTTGGATGGAGACAGAAATGTTATTACCATAATACCCTTGAGGGAGAGCACTTCTGACGCGGAGGGTGTGTTCAGGTCCAACACGTACCTCTCGAAATGCAACGGAAACGAAGGCGACACGATGAAGGTGAGTGGGCGAGAGCAACGCTGTGATCCGCCCTTCCCTGCCCGACTTCGTCCCACGTCACTAAATCATTCTCCACGCCTGCCTATATGCTCATGGGTGTCTTTTCTGAACAACTTCTAATTGTTACTCGTTGTACACCAATAGGAGCGTGGTAGTCCAGTGGTTAGAGCGTTGGGCTATTGACGGGTGGGTCCAGGTTTGATTCCGGGTGACGACCTCTTGGCACCCTCAGCTTCACCCAAGCTGCGTACCATTTTTCTGGTACCAGGCCATCCTGGAAAATCTCAGGCGGTACAGGGAATAAGAAACAGCACACATTCCCAGATGTGTGAATTTCACAGGCCGTTGCGCTTAGCATTGGGTGAGCTCTACCTTCACCTACCAAATCGACCTTCGCGTTAATTACTGTGATTGATACACCAATAATGTCTCCAAGAACCTCCACAAAAGGTACTTGATTAAATTATGGGTCATTCCATTCCGAGAATCGTTAGGTGGATCGTTAATAAGATTAGAAGCCATAATATCACAGGAGCACGATCGGGAAGTGCCTGAGCACAACCTAATATATCTATTATTGATATTTCTCCTAGACCACCAGTCACTGATGCCCGAAATAGTGTAATTACTACCCTGTTTCCCCGATGTGATCAAGTAAATTCTTGATTTCATAACTCCAGGTTCATAAAACCAGGGTCTACCTAGCCTACCTAGGGCAAGAGAACTATGTACCGGTATCAGGAGCGATAATCCTAGGTACTTCTCCAAGGACAAAGGACAAAAATCAAGGTAGCCACACCTCTATACCAATACATAGGGCATGAAGCCTAGGTACCGGTTTCTCGGTACCAGTACCTGTACCTAGGATACGAATCTTAGGTACCGTTACGTAGAGCAGGAATCCTAGGCATTTATCGGTGCCTAGGAACGGGTAGCAAATAACCCCTGATTTTGTCCTGACGTTTGTCCGTGTCGTAGTCGTCAAAACCAGAGGTGGACTTGATATGAATGAGTTGAGTTCGCCCCTAACTCATTGCGACGCCTGCGTGTGAAATGTAATATTTATTAAAGGACTGGGGAGCAGTTTCTTTCTCTGCGTCACATGTTATTTCTCAGAAAGTTTTAATACTCAAAATATCTCAAAAATCTCGATTTAGCTGTGGGTTTCCAGAAGCATTATTACCGCATTTGAACCCTGTACACCGATTAGACCTTAGAAAATGAGCTCAAATACGTGTGAAATCCATTAATTACTTTTGAGTAACAGATCCGTTCCCGGAGCCAATTTCCCCGTGAGTTTTGGCACACAGTAAATCATACTGTGGTTCAGCGGGAGGTGTCACTGAAACAATTTTATTCGCACAGCGCAATTTAGGAAAAGAGACTGTGAGGATGCATGATTCATTCAACTAAGATGACGACGTCAGCGTTTTTCTCCAAATATTTAAAAATCCGATACACATGATTATGTGGTCAAATATTTAAAATCAAAATAAAAACTCTCACAGTGGGTAACTCTGTCCTGTTTATAATTTGCTATCAATTCATTTATTACGAAATCCGTTAAACGCTAGACAGATCTTGAGTATAGTGCTTCAGTCATGCAGCTAATTCTGATTGAGAGCAATAAATAGGTTCTTGAAATATTTTCATAGTTTAAAATTTAAATCGCTAAATTCATTCATTCAAAGCTTCACGTGTGAGCGATACAAAGATCGAAATATTCATGCTACTTATCGATCTTCTTATGATGCAGAAAATGATAAAAATCAATTAATATTTATCTGAACATTTCGTGAGTGCCGCAACAAATCTCATTGTATCGATATACTCTTGCCATTCCCAGCCTGGAACTAATCTCTTTCCGATTTGGCGCCTTTCCCTTCTCCACAGGACCAGGAAGATGAGAGGGGGAACGGTACCCGCACTCAGAGGCCCATGAGCTTCAGTGGGAACATCCCTTCGGTGCCCGGGCAGAACGCGACCCACGCCACCGCCCGTGGTGCGGCCCGCCGGGTCGGGAACAACGCCTCGGAGAGGTCGAGCGCGGTGGCGAGGATGGCGCTCAGCCAGCCGGCCTTATACGCGCCCGCGAGTAAGATGGGACACGATGGGGTGAAGGCGGGGAGGTCCATGGCGTCCACCAGCAAAGGCGTGCTCATGTCCCGGGAGGACATCTTCTACACGGGGAGCCTTGTCAACATAGCGCATAACAGGTGAGAGGTCCTCATGCCCACATCCTCCACACTCCTCGGTATATGCCCGAGTGGAATGGACTGAAGGGGGCGATCGGTACACCCCTTTCAGAGTGACGTCCATAAACAGGCTGTTATTCAACCTCTTCCACCACCCTTTTTCATGCTCCCATCACACTACTGTATTTCCCTATTATGAAGTTCAAGCACTAGCCATAAACCACAATTAATAATTTTGCAATAAATCCTAGCCTAATCACTAAAGTCCAGTTTCGCTCATTTTTCTGCATGCCTAGCAGATGAAAGACAGAATCATATCATTCACCCGCGCGAAAAAAATGCATAGTAAAGAGCCTAAAGATTAGTTTTAATTCAGGAAGGCATAGCTCTCCTGGTACTCGTATTTACCTATTATGACAAGTGAAATTAACAAAATCAGGGAGGGGAATTCCTTCCCCTGTTCCACTAGCGGTTTCCCAGGGTATCGAGGGGCTGTTCCTCAAAGTTTCAAGACAAGTTCTCTAAAAATAATTGTAACCTCAATCTAGAAAATTTTAAACCACTAACATATACCATGGAAAGTAAATGTGATAAGAGCTGGAAAATATTTAATCTCATAAGAAGTTTCTACGTTTGTGAACTACAAGGACTTTTAAATAGATTCGAAACTTTAAAAATGGGCCAAAGATATTCATCCCAAAGTTTTAACTGCAGTGCATGTATTCATGATACCTTGAGTGGGTTGGTAAGTGGAAAGGGAGGAATCAGTGAGTGGCTTTTTTTATGGTGGTGAAGGAAAACAAATAGAATGGGGTTTTACTTCTCTAAGGTGTTTGTAATGGGGAGATATCTCCTAGCCAAGGAGGTGGGGAGAAAATTTGAATGTTCAGAATGCTTAACAAGAGAGGTACAGGAATATGGAGTAACATCTAAACTGAATGCCATCAGGAGTTTAATTTTAAGTTATTTAATATTTCATTGAGTTATTTCCCTTGATATGAAGGATGTTTTTATGGAGAAGCGTAACTATATCCTAATCACGACACCACAAACTCCCTTCCACCTCAAATCCTCCTCTCACCTGCCCTTCCAAGGTGGGTTGCATAAACTGCAGAAATAGATTACAGGCATTCAGCTAGTGATGACTCCTAGTGAGTGTAATACTCTTCGGATTTAAAGAAATGAATAAATGGAAATAAGTACCAACAGTGTTGTGCATAAATTGCACATCATACTGTTCACCACATGCCTGGCACAGTTGAATCAACAGGAAATCACATCACCTGTATTCTTAGATAGAGTGATGGATAAATTCTATATATGTAGACAAGCTTGACAAAATTTATTATAATTTATATACTTGCATCATTACTATAGAAACATAAGTGTCTTAATTCCATGCCAATGATAACACCCCCTGGAAAACCCTAGATTTCTTTTCTTTCCACTTCATATGTTAATTTTTTAAGTGAAAGGGAACGTGCTGGTAAGCTACTATTATCTATATCATTCTCTCTACTAGCTAGCAACGAATGTTATCAAACAACATTGTACAAAAAACTTACATCAGTAAAGGTATACACAACTCTCAATGCTGCAATTCTTTTGGTATTTGACTCATTGTTGTTTTATTATAATTGAATGCATAGTAATCATTTTGTGTGCATTTTATTATTAGCATTCATATTAATATTGGAATGGAAATTAACCTAATATCCTTCATTACCAAAATGAATAACTACACACCACATAAAAGAGAAACATCAATAAAATATTGTCTAGCACAGACAATAGCACCAGCCATTTCAATACCTTTGATTTTAACCCTCTAAGTGCCACTGGTCGACATATTGGCTTTTTTTTGGGTCAAAGGCATCATGGGCTCATGTATCTATCAGTCCATTCTCATAGACAATAATTAAAATCACTAAAACTCTTAATATTTTAGTTGTGGCCTATAATTTCCTTGGCATTTCTCACTGGTACTTCTTGGAGTAGTTGTCACTGAGAGGGATAATATTAAGCATTACAGAAATAAAAGAAAATGAGATCGATAATATCCTAAATAGAACAGTCTAGAAAAGATAATCAGAGTAACTTTTAGCAGATCACCTGCTGTTGTATATACATATGTGAAAAATTAACAATGTAAATATCATTAGTCTGGACCGGGACTCGAACCCATATCCCTCGATTTCCAGCCAAATACTTCAGCCAATTAAGCTACCGAATGATTTTTACATTGTGATTTTTTTTCATAAGAATAGTCTATAATTTTAACTTTTTCTACAGTAAAAATATTCTTAATAGTAATATGTCACTGTATTTGTTTCATATAATTCATGTTTGTACTACTTATTTACCCTTCAGTTAAAAAAATTAAATAGCACCATCAATTTATTATTGTATATTTTTAAATTTGTAATTAATCTGCATTCTGTGATTAATTTCCTTCATATAATCAGTCATCATTTTTTACTGAAGAGTGCAGTTTTCATCAGTGCGTCTTTGACTTCTCAAATTACATTCTTGGCAAGATTTCATTTCACCTACTAGCTTGACAGTACTTTTCTAATGTATATGAAATATTACTGTTTTATGTAACTTTTGAGCACCATAAATCTGATTGTCTAAGTTGAGCTTTAATACTTCAATGAAATTAACTCTTCAACATGAGATTGATTGTGTGAATAGGATGGAGGGCAAGGAAAATGATCAAAGCTGGCATCCCAAGCTCTTGAGTGGAACTCACTCTTTTCTCCAAATACCCCTGGAGTTAGGGAAGACAAGACACGTGTGAGGACTATGGAGACTTTGATTACATATGTGATTATCTTAAGCAAATGTGCAAATGCAAATGCACCCAAATATGTCTCATTGACTTCCAAATGTGAGCCTTATTCATCTCCCAGCAGGTCAACGCAGAGAGTCCACAGGGTGAGTGAATCCTGTGCTGCTACAGTTCCATATGACGATGTGGAAGTAGATAATCTGAAGCAGAGGAAGTCAGGGAAGCAAGAAGGTGATCAGGTGGAGGCAGAGAGAGGAAAGGGAGCAGCGGCAGGTGAAGACTTGGATAATGAACCTATTTGCTGTGGTCTTGTCTCCTCTCCACAGGCCAAGGAAGTCATTGACTCCATGATGGACTTCTCCCTTCTCAGTGATCCTATTTTCATCCTCTTTGCCTTCTCCAACTTCTGCACTAGCATTGGATTTAATATTCCTTACGTTTATGTTGTGGTGAGTTCACCTTTTTTTTAGTATATTTTGTTTTTTTAGCGCAATCTGGTGATCTGCAATTCTTTTATTTTCTACAATGACTTGTTTCTGGCTTAAAACAATAGGAACATTAAATATTAACATAAAATATGTAATAAATATGTAGTTCCATACTGTTGTAAATCCAATGACAGAATGATAGTAGGCGGTTGAAAGCTTGAGTCAGTAATAAATGTTAAGAGTCGAAAGGTGCATGCATTTGGCCTTTCCTACCTTTTAAAAAATGTAAGAATAGTTTTATATTTTTAAAATATTTTGGTTTGATCATGACTGTGATGTATGTGTCCTTAAAGTGTTTATGTTGATAACTTGATATTTTACATTGTCACCATATACTAAACAAGAGTTTGCACCATGCATGCCATCTTCCCTGGATGTGTTCATAAAAGATGTATTCATTTTTTATAATAATTTTTTAAAGGTAGCAAGAGTCTATATAAAAGGACCATTAGCCTAAAACCTGATTCTAAGTCAAAGGTGGTGAGCTCTGACTTGCCAGTGATTGTACGGTTATTCTCTTGTAGACAGGTTAAAAATATATCGAACTGCATCCACAACAATGACATAGAGAAATTTAGCATATGTTTTTTATTCATGGAGCAATGAGACTTCAATTCATATTCAAATCTTGATGAGGTAATTCCAGAAGTGAAATACACTGTGCATATTTAACATGTTATGTAGATATCTATCAGCCTGTATAACATTGAGGTAGTGTATCTATATATTCTATCACTTCACAACTAAATAATTGATGGCAGCCTTGTGTTATAACAAACCATCATGCATATTGAGATGAAAAATGTTATGGATGGGCATGAGCCCTTAAAAGGTTGAGGTTAGGTAGCCAAATATTACTCTTTCAATGTCATTCAAGTAGGTAAGGCTTAATCATTGGCAATGCACTCAGTAATCCTAACTGATGTATAGTGAAATATATTAAAATGTTGAAGAAATCTATTCCTGCATATGACCACCTAATATTGAAATCTTGTAACATCAACAAACTATCTTTCATCTTTAAAAAAATGCCATAAATCTAATTTGGTCAGTACTTCCAGAAAAATTAATTTTACATTCCAAATTTGAACAAAGGGAGTTGAAATCAAACACAGAAAAACCTTTACACACCTCAAACCATCATGAGGTAGAAAACTAAAATTAACAAACCCTTGTAAATGTGGCATAATTCAATGTGAAAGTCAGAACAAAACATTGAACTAAATGATTGCGAATACATATGCTTGTGCAGGAAGAAACATCAAAAGCTGGATGAACAGTTTTGATCAATCAATTTCACACCGATTTCAGATTTCAGCGTAGATAACAACTACACAAATGTAGCAATTACTTTTGGAGTAAATTCCAAGTAAAATTACAATTTGAAAAATGAAACATTTATTAGTAAAAGTAAATAAAATTTAATTTTTCCTGGAAATTGGATTATATGTAATTGATTACTTCCTATCACATTACGTTAGCAAAGCTTACATTCAAACATCTTCCCTGATATTTATATGCATAAATCCTCATTAAATTAAAGTGCATTTTATTGAATGGTATGATTATTTCTATTACAATTGACCATCATTCAGTGTAATGGAGAGGAATATATAATTTTGAATCTGCTTATTGAGTAAAAGAAATTCAAATAAATGTATTGAAAATTAACTGATGTCATAGATTATAGAAACAAAGAGCCATTTTGAATTTGTTTTTCTTCAGGCAACAGCTGAGGAGATGGGAATCCCTAAGGAGCAGGCCAGTATACTTCTAGCTGTTATTGGAGTGGCAAATACTGTTGGAAGGATCATTCTAGGTTATCTTTCAGACAAACCATTTGTGAATCGGCTTTGGGTGTACAATATTTGCCTTACAATATGTGGAACTGGTGAGTACCTATTAATATTTGTATTTCAGTGCCAACATATGCATCTTAATGTCGTATGCCATAGTATAGCCATACCAGTCAGTTGAGCCATTATCCTTTCAATGCTGTCAAGTTTCATAATCTCATTGAAAATCATTATGATCACTCACTGTGCATTAAACTTTGTTAACTTTCTTGGCATGAAATACATGTGTATGTAACCCTCATAATTTGCCTGCAATGCAAGTGGTAGGAAAACAAATAAGGAATGAAAGTAAAAAAATAGTGACCTTGTGGCCTGTAGGTATAAGGGTTTTGCCTGGCTTTAGCAAATATGTTAAACTTATTTCATTAGAACTTCTTCCATTAGAATCTTGCAGCATGTGACTGCTGACAAGGTTTATAGCATTTAACCTATGTCTAATATCTGATAGATAAATATTATTACCAATATAAAGTCCTAATACGCACAGGCATTTATGTGAAGTCATATAGTGAATTTGGTGTCCAAATATAAACTCATCCTCAGCAAATATATCAAACTGATTTTGTTTTTGGAGGTGTGAAAGAGTTCAATTTTCCTGTTTCCTGTTGGTAAGGTAACTTATTGAAAAGGGCTCAACTAGTATTGGGCATACCATTATTGGGCTCTTTGAATTACATTGGCCATTAAGTATCACTCACTTGTTTTAATTTTTATTTAGTATATTATATTCCTAAATAGATTGAAAGGTAGAGGTATGTGCTGTTATTTTCAAAACAAAAAGTACTTAAACAGATATTGCCAAAAGTATTTTAAAATACCTTCAGCTCAAGGTTAGTTGCCACAAATCTACCCATGATTCAACTCCGTGTGAAAAGAAGCATCAACAATGAAAGTAAGCTGTTATCAAGCATTGTCACAAGCCTCAATACAATAAAAACTCAATTAATAAATACTTGGTCACTAGCTAATAGCCAATTCCTCAGTTCTTACATTATACTTTATCACAAAATAAATAGTAACATGCTTTTATTTTTCTTTCAAAATCTGATATTTCCTATGTGTAAGTTTATTAATGGTTATCTACCAGTTAAGGTAGGTTTCTGATGAACACACCCCTACAGTAACCCTT
>LYUA01001593.1:29995-40283 GCA_002093875.1 Calopteryx splendens
ACTAGATGAAATCAAAGGAAATCCGCGGAATTTCAGCTGTCTATTATTAACTGTAATAACAATGGTATTTGATGGGAACACCACCTCAACCATACAATAACCATTTCTTCATTTTAGCATATTTTTCACCATCCTTCATTCCATACAACATGTCTAGACTTTTCCTCCCTCTACCTTGCTAATGATTTTAAAATCATGGAATGAAAAATTTCTCCAGAAGAATATATGGTTCGAAATTAAAAAAAAACTTAACTGCCAAAATTCCCTAGAATTTAAAACGTCTGCCTTTTGAACAATGGTGCAGAATGTAGAGAAATAACATTAACTGATTTAAAACCGCTACTGTGAATTTCTCATGTAAAATCCGAGACACTAGATGCAATTTTTAGTTGAAGGGAGCTGTTTTGAAAAATGTGAATATTTTACGAACGAGTAAATTATAATTTTCTCTTGAAACTTGAAAAAATATTTACCTAAACGTACCTACCGCTAAGTAATAATTCTATATGTAATGGAATTTTCATCCATCTTACTTATTCGCTCGTTAAAAAATATAGAATAAAGTTTGTTTTCAGAATGCCTAACATAAATTTAAGCACCCGAAGTCATTGGTATGCTCCTAGAACTAATACTATTGTAAGTTAACACAAAAAAAACCATGAGGAAAACCTCATTTGCCCTTAGCGGAAGACCAAAGTGATGCCGTCTTGATACTATAAAAAAATAAGGTAGGTAAGTAGTTATGCTACAGAAAAATACCACAAATAGATAATTTTTCGTCCTTGTTACTCTTTATTATGCTGCAATACCCACATTGTACTAAAGCTATGCGTGGGGAATGGAACAATAAAAAATATACGTCAATAGGCCGGATATCGATTATATTTCCTTGAAATGGAGATGTTTATCTCAGATTAAATGTACTATTCCTCTCGTGGTGATGACGTGTAATATCCCAGCGCCGGCTAACACGCACTTTATACTTTTAATGCCTCCCTAAAAATTTTAATCCTTTCTCACCATGCCGATGGGGCGTGGTAGTCCAGTGGGTAGAGCACCTGGCTACTAACCGGAGGGCCCGGGTTCGATTTCGGGTGATCAATCTGGGCACCCTCAGCTTCAACCAAGCTGTGAGATTTTTCGGGTACTAGGTCATCCTGGGAAATCTCAGGAGGTACATGGAAAGGAACTGGCCCCCTATACCCTGATGTGTGAATTTCACACGCCGTATAAGGCTTAGTACTCGGTGAGCTCTATCCTCACCTACCGAAACGAACTTCTGGTTGATTACTGTGGTTACTGGTTACTTACCATGCCTCTTAATATTAAGCATACTACAAGAGTATGTAGCAGTAGGCACATACCATCATTCCCCGTGACTCGTGAAGTGAAAAGTACTTTTGATTCCAGGATTATTGGTACATGGAATTACTGTGCGAAATAAGGCTTGAATATATGAGGATCGAACAAAACTGAAAATTAAATCATTGAAGACCAAATCATCGATTGTTTGAAAATTACACATGCAACCGGACGTAAGGTTTACCTATAACGGTATACGAAAAAAATACGCTCGGGGATATTCACGAATTTTCCCACACGCTTAAAGCAATTGCATAAAGCGAAATGAATGTCAATCTATGTTTAACCTATACTAGTATTAAAGCATCTAACTTTTGGATTGAGAGTGAAGACGGCCTCTCGCTACATTCATAAAAACATGCTCCGTTGTAAATGTATTTCCCATAACTTCTTTTGGACCCTGTTTTAAGAGAGCAGGCGCCAGATTTCCCTCATTCCAATTCTGAGTCACATGTCTCGTGGTCGGCTACCAGGGCCGTATCTCCATTAACCCTGAATCGAAGACGAGACGAATGAATGATCTGGCAGACATCAACAGTAGTTTTTCTATCACTTTCACGGGCTTTCTTTTTCTGAACATTCTCAAACTGTGTAAACAAGAGAGAACCCACGCATTTCTCTCTCCCTCGCGAGAGACTCCCTTCCCCGGCCCCTTGTCACTATGCCGACGTGCCCTTGTTGCCACTTCCCCTGCCGTAAACAAATCGTTAGGGATACGAGTATTCTCTACAGTTGCCAAAGGACATTTTAACCGTTTTCGCTTTTTTCCTTGGCGCTCAAATTACGATTTCCCTTTTAAATTCGATCCCACGGCAAAGGACTAAGCAAAGCGAGCGTCAATAAAGGTCATTATTAGACAAAAAATGTCGAGCTCATCGCCAAAAATTATCAGATTTTCACATTTTGAGCAAGGCTGGACCTTAAAGGTGGTATTGCCCACCTTGTATGGGGTAATACAAATCATGATCAATCATAAAATTTTGTATTTTGTCGGAATGTAGATGATGTTACAAACGTACGCTATTATTAACATTTTACCTGCATGTAACATTTTAATGTACAAATATCAATAATTATGTTTCGCCCTCGAACAATCACTATTCCTAAGCAATATAAGTTCCTCAATTTTAATTAGTCAACTTGTTAGACCTCCGTCACTTCAAGGATCTCCAAAAGCCTCTGAAAATCAGGGTTAGGAAATTGAGTTTACTCAAATGATTATGAGCGATTTTCAGGAGGCTCCCAACTCTCTCCCAAGAGAGATTTACATACTTTGACAAAAGTTTAAAAATATATGTTTTCACTACCAGAAAAAAATAATAAAATATCATTAAAACGGATTACCTAACGAAATAGCCTTATTTTGCAAGTGAGTGTAATAAAAAAAAGAAAATGCTTATGCCAAAAGGCACAACGCAAATATATAGGCACTGTCTTCAAATGAGACGAATTCTAAAAACAATACAAGAGCCCAGCTTCAAATGGTCATTTTTCAATCTGCTACCCCTATGATGATTCATTCGAACACAGGTTTGATGAACTTAAGTATACATGAATGATTTGAATCAATACGTCGACAGTTTCGTTTCACTACGAAATGGAACTATCATAAAGTACCTTATTTTTCCAAACAAAATGCTGCATCTAAATTAATGGAACTTCAACGGAGATGGAAAATAGTTATTCATTACGAAAGATGAACAAATAAAGTGGCTGTAAGTTCAGGGAGGTAGCTAAGTATATGAAAATAGTGAAAAAGCCTAAATAAATTCAGTGAAATCGGTAAGAAAGGCGAAAAAACTAGGAAAATCTAAAACTAAATCAATTGCACTAAGGTTTTCTTTTTGGGTTTTAACTGACTCTAATGTCTAGATATTTAGACTGTACGTGTGTTTGAAATATAGCAAGGAAATCATCAATCTCCTTTCAAATTTTACCGAATCTTCTTTTGCATTTAGCTGATACAATTTTCTGGGTTAAAACAAACGCAAATAAATACATCAACTACGAATGTGAAAGAATATATAAAAATGAAAGAGTTAAACTCACATTCCATTTAATATTAACTAATGAGCGATTAGTAATACACATCTTTATTTCACAAGATGTGGTGTGATGCAACCAAGTGATCTAATTCATAATGAATGGAACACACGAAGTTACAACTGAGACGAAGTATTTTCAATCACACAGAGATAAAACATCTCTGAATGCAGTATGCTTATTGGAGAATGTACGCACAGTTAAAGCAGACAAGTAACTCGAACTCAGGAAGTCCTTACGGTCAAGGCTCCCATCTAAATCGACTCGCATGTCATAGCCATAATTACTCGTACCTACTCTAATCGAAATCCGTAAATTGCTGACGGCGCGTGAAATACAACTAAAGAAAGTTTTAGAAATGTTTTGAATCGTGAAATGTGAATTGATCAACTAAAATTTAAGTATTTAACCTTTTTAATACCATACCAATAGAATTCCAGCTGAGACTGAACCTTGTCTACAATCTTATTTTAATCACAGACCGCCCTGCCAATGAATGCCAT
Organism: Calopteryx splendens; assembly: GCA_002093875.1. Taxonomy (NCBI): domain Eukaryota; kingdom Metazoa; phylum Arthropoda; class Insecta; order Odonata; family Calopterygidae; genus Calopteryx; species Calopteryx splendens. The sequence goes on from LYUA01001593.1 coordinate 33,904, forward strand.
TTCGTAGCGGCTGAGCGAAGAAAGTCCACTTGCTGAAATGATGCTTGTCACTTATAGTGTTGGCCAACTTCCAAAGTATAAGCCGCGAGATAAATAGAGGTCGGGGGTACAAAGACCACCTAGGAAATCCCATCAACACACTAAACGTTTCGTTTAGTTCATTAAACTCGCCTAGGACTGCCAAGACCTTAGCTTCCATAGCTATAAATCCTTAACGCTACCACAGTCCATTAGGACGAATCTATATTCGAGCCACAAAGCGCTTGTCCGTATCCTTGCCAGATAATGAGAAAGTAAAATGTCCGTTAAATCACTCTACCGAATGAACTTACGCACAACGTGCAGATGGGGATGGAAAGCTAAAGAGGCACGCCATACACACGTCCATCGTCAATGAGATTGAGGCCCGACTACACCCGGAGTTTTTTCTTAATCCCCAATCACTTAATCAACAATATGGTCCATCATTAATCAATTATTAATTATATTAAATCAATCATAATATTCACTAATTTTATCAAATTTTTACTACAGATTACCATTTATTTTCGTTAGTGAAACTAAAACGATGGTAAAATCAGGAAATGGTCGTTGATCAAGCATTGATTTTGGCAGGTGAAACCGTATTTGACAGTGATTTTCAGAAGATATTCATTCGTTTCGCATTTATGAAAAAGATAAAATCTAAAATATAAAAAAATAAAGATCAAATATATATGCCCAGATTATCAGGTTAATCATAGTAACCTTAGGCATGTATACAGCGTCAGTAATAGAACGGCAGGTTCACATCGGTACTACTCGAAAGAATTTTGAGAAACTGCTACCTTAATTACTCAACAGCAATCACAAAACACTCATTAGTTCCCCGCATAAAGAAGAAACTTCGAGGTTAACTCAAGACGATATTTCGACAAATCATCAGCATTGGTTTCGCTGGCGTACGAAGGCTAAGCATGTAACCAATAATCAATTACATTGACCAACAGAATTACACATTAGGATATATAATAATTATGCTTCGACGTAAGCTTATTAAGATAGGATATGAAGTGCCTGCTCCAGCTCAGCAAAAGCGTTATCATGAAATTTATGAATGAACTTTAAACTTTATAAAATTTTATTTCTATAAATATTCAAAAATTAATACTTATGAGTATAGATTTTTTGTCACATATTTAACAATTCATGCGGTCTTCGGAAATGAAAGAAAATTATCAGAACATTTTGCCATGTTAAAGAGTTTAGGTGAACCGTCGTACAAGACCGGGGAGGGGAGTTGATTTTGCGTCTTGCAGTCCGATGTAAACTTAGACCAGTATTAATAGTCGTCTCCCGGCACTTGAGACCACCTTCTTAGGAGCCCCCCTGCGTCAAAATTTCCCACGTTTCTTCCCACAGTGCTGAGAGTTCCTGAGGTGCCAACTGCGTGAAAAAACCATGGGATTATTAGACGCAGGAGACTCCCAAGGAAGAAGCTCTTCGAACTGAGAGACGGGCCTTAATGGTGGATCATGGACGAAGGACCCATCCAGTCAAAGAGCCTTCGCGGCCACTCCTGTCGGGCTAGGATCTCGTCGACTGCACTAAATATCGAAGAAGGAATCCCGCTTCCCGAAAATATGACTCGTTATTATGTCAGTGCTGACAGTGTTTTTACTGTACGGTGCAAAATCGCTTCACTGTCTTCTCGCCCCAAATGGAATTACAAACTATAACGCAGCCCTGAGTTCGAAAAACCGGGACTTGGCTAATCCCTACCGTAAGCAGGGTGGGGAGTGGATATAATTTTTGGGGCATCCCGAAAAGGTTTTACACACCAGTATTTAATCATTCTTTTTTTTTTCTTTCCAATTTTATTTAGAAAATGTTTATGCTTCAACAAAATACACCGATTTCGCATTGATAAGATTGTTTCAGTACACATACAGATGGGCACCATTGCTTCAAGCTTTCCGTATCGCAGGACAACTGGTAGGCTGAGCTAGCTAGCTACGTGAGAAATAAGAGAAACAACGTATGGATAAGAGAAACAACGTATGGGGCGGATGCTGAAGACTTTTATTTGTGGTTTCCATGGCTAGTGAAGGGAGACAACGGTTGTTAAAACACCACATGATCATGACCAGCAAACGTTCTTGTTCCCAAAAAAATGCAAGGTGAGGCAACAAATGATTGACATTACTCTAGTGCAGATATTGCAGTGTAAGTAGGTACTGGTAAAAATAAGTAAAATAGGTTAAATTTGCACTCTTTTTGCATATGGATCGCAATAGAAATCAGTTTACTCGAATGTAAATTAGCACACAAAATACCTACCATACTACGCTTATTGATAAATCTATAAAGGTTGATTAAAGTAATAAATGATTCTACAGAGCAATATTTTTGAATAATTTGGGAAACAATGAGAGCATGAATTTCTGAATGCACCTACTCTTACATCTTTACTCTTACTTTATTTTGAAATTTATTTTAATGCTTCATGCAAATTAAGTACAAAGTAATGCGAATGAATCTATTGAATTGCATTTATTCGGTAGGTAATTAACACACAACCTGCGTTAGTTTTATGTAGAAATGAAATTTTTTAAAATTGAGCTTTAAGCCGATAATTTAGAAAAAATTGGTGTCGCGGCCAGTGCTAATGTATTCTACCCGGAGGATCCGGGCTCGATTCCCGAAAGTTTATCTTTGGTGATATTACGAACCCTTGAGTGGCTTCGAAGGACACCTCAGGTGCAGCAGCAGACGTTGAATTAGGCGTGTCTTTTGATTTGGATGAAATGTGTTCCCTTTATCTAATGTCAATAAAAAAAATACCACGCAATCCCACTTCCGCTCCCTAATTTCACACGTGCTGTAACAACTCATCTCCGCAAAATATCGCATGCGAACTCAAAACTCGAGACACTCTCACAATAATTATTAATACCAAGGCATCATCAGATTGATGAAATGAGGAAAAAGTTTACGGAAGAGTGAAATAGGCCTTCTGCCGTTAAAACGCGGAAAAGAAATAATGGGGTAAGACATACATTGATATGAAATGCATTTAAATTAAACACGATAGAAGAGAAGGAATACAAAAGGAAAATACTTAGGCTGAATAAAGAGCACATGGGTAAAGAGGGAAGAGCAGACAAGAGGTAAAATGATTATTTGGGATGAATGGACAGGTAAAATGGAGGTTCAAAATATATATAATACAACTATAACGACTGAAAGGCATGAAAGAATTATAAATCAAAACAGGACCCCTCTGAAAAATATATTATGACACCAAAAAGGATCGCTTAGGAATTTATTTAAGTTCGTGGACCTTTTCGGGTATTTCAAAAGACAGTACACATAATACCTGATACATCGGCGTGTGGTAATATCTACGGCAGAACTGTAATTTCCTCATGCATGATTTTTTTATAACGGAAGTTGGATGTGTACTTACTACACGAAAATAGTCTTTCGACGCTGATGTTCATAGCATTAACCGCTCCGCGCTCTAAGTATACGCTACAAGAAATCTAAATCGGCGCACTAGGGATGATTCTTCAAGGAGGGGGGTTCCTCGAGAAAGACACCAAAGAGCTTATGACGATGAAATTCGTCGGATGGGAGAGGAGATGACAGGAGGTAGCCTCGCTTTGCAAAAGAAGGACGTGAAAAAGAACAAGAAATGAGTTGATATATTGTGACAACGACGAAGGAAGGCCGACTAATAGCCGCAGAACGAAAATAACAAATGCTAACGGCATCATGGGAAAGTGGAAAGTAAGTCAAACAGCTGTTTGCGTCTGTTGCCTTCAATCAAAATGGGGAAACCACGGACTCCAGTTTCGACGCTGAATTGAGACAAAAAAAAATTTACATTTCTGCTGAATATTTTTAAATTCTGGAAATCTTGACTGAGAAAAAAAAGGTGGTGCTATTGTTCGCAAATTTAAAGCATTCTGTTTCTAAATAAACGTAACTAATGAACGAAGATCCATTATCACAAAATTATATTTCATTTCCCAATAACTAAATATTTAAACACTTGATTATAAAGGGGACATACACTTTGAATTCTAGCTAAACGTAAGTGTAATTAAGTGACCAAAGAAAACGTTATTTAAGTAATGCTACATCGTCGTTCCTTATTTTTATATTCTCTATTTTTTAATCGTCGAAGCAGATGATATATACGGAATAATGTTAAGAGCAAGGCATTGTTACGAAAAAAATTATGAACAACAGATTTGGGCAAAAAAATTGGAGCAGGACATCAATTACAATTAACTACAAATAATATAGCCAATAATAATATGAAAACGAAAAAGGAATGTTGCGGCTACCATGCACAGGTCGCAGAAAAAATGAGCCAATAAACTTGTGTGTTTACAATATATTTCTCCAAATTCACTCCATATTCCACGCTCGATCGATAAAGTAAATCCACCGCTTCATGTATTTGAAGTTCAATCCAGAGCTAAATATTCTGTTCTTCAATCACTATCAACTATTTTCTGTAATTATTGAAGGTAAAACTTTCATTTTAAGTACTTGGTGAGAAGAACACAAGATAAATAAACATTATTTCTTTCATTCGAATTGAAAATTAGTGGCTACAACGGAAATTCATTGTAAACGAGACTAGATATGAGAATAAGGACAAAATACTTGAGCCATCCGTATTAGAGATGATAAATTGAGAATAGTCTTAGGTTTCCTATGAGAAAAAGGAGCAAGTAGGGAGCGAAATTGAAGTGAAATGCCTCGTGCGTTCGATATTCCATCCTTACCTCGCCTTTCCGATGTACCTAGCGTGCCACGTGGTGCCACGAATGATCTTGACTTTACAGTAATGAATCGATGCATTACAGCTAATGGAAATCCAGATATGCAAGTTATTTTAGCAATGATTAATTTTTGAAAGGCAGGAAAAGTCGATACAGGACATTTAGAGTGGCGGTGAATTGAAGAAACCTTTGACAGAGGGGACGAGATAGGCTCGTGATAGACTGAATAAAGGAAGGTGGAATGCATGCGGGGCTGAAGAATGATTTATATATTAGTGCAGGGCGTTACGGCATTGATAGATAGATAGATGGTCGTCTTTATTTGGGCGAGATTGAGACCATAAGGTATCTTCTTCCATTTAACCCTTCGTTAATTACATAAATGAAATAACAATAATGAGAATAAAAGGAAATATAAAGCAATATGTGCGGAAAAATGGCAATGTGCATGTATATGGAAAATAAGTATAATAAAATAAATAAACAAAAGATGTAATTTTGTAGGAAAAAAACAAGGGAGATCAGATTTATGAAGACTCTAGTAAAACCCACGCAGGAAAACCACCCACAAAAAAGGGGGGGGGTGAAAAACCTGCGAAAACCCTACAAGATAGTGAAAAATAAATATAGTACAGTAAATGTATGGTCGATGACAGTACAGTAAAATACAACAGAGAAATATACAATATGCAATAGAGGAAAGTACAATAAATACATATGCATACATAAATATATATGCATATAAACATAGTTGAGAGTTGTAAGGCAGGGTTCAGAAGTGAAACAGTGGCTGTATCCATCAAAATCCTCCCTCGACCAGTAGATGTGTACTCTATAATAACTATCCGAAGATAACAAACGGTTTTTCTGATATTTGAGTTTCCACATTTACTTAACAAATGTCTGTTCTTCCATCCTTTTCAGTTTTCCGATGTCTTTTTTCAGCGCAAATAATAATAATAATACATTAGTAGGGCAAATCTAACCTAAATTCATTAAATTTGAAGGATTTGATTTTACACGTTATTTTTTATTTCTATCTGACGCATAGGATTTCATCATTTAAAAAAAAGAAAAATACTCTTCCAAAATTAGTTCCTTCTCCAAGAGCACTCACTCTATCAGCACTCTCTCCGATGGATCGCAAATATTCTGAGCGAACTCTTTATGGTCCAGCTAACACTCAAGTAGCATTCAAATTTAGTTGCCATCACATTTTCTCACCACCAGACTCAAAAATCCGAGTTTACATCACGCAGACCCACACAGTCTTTTATTTTTCACGTGGGAATTCCGATTAAGGTCTAAAGGTAGGACTGAATCCTATGCACTTAACCCGCACGGAGACCATTATATCGATCTCGGCTAATAAAAACATCCTTAAGAGATGAGCCAACACCGAGCAAGCCCTCGGCGAAATCATACGCTTCCGCACTTCCACCTCCATTCAGCTTCCGTCTCATCGATGGAACGGAATCAACAATAAGAATCCTACCGTGGGGTAGCAGAAAATAAAATAAACGCCCCTTCGCGGGGGCTTTCAGGAACCACGGAGCAGGAGGAAACCTTTCGGATCAAATCGGGCAAAGCGTCTTAGAAAGA
>LYUA01001593.1:133084-147925 GCA_002093875.1 Calopteryx splendens
TTTTGGAGTGTGTCCATCAGAGACCTACCTTAACCGGTAGATTACCAATAAAAATAATGAGAAAACAATTATTTAAAAAGCCTTATTTTGGATTTTGAAAAAAGATGTAAAGGTAGTTATTACATTGGGGGAAACCCACGATAAACAATTTGATATCAAACATTCGCATTCGCATTTCGCATATATAATTTGATATCAGGTTAAAACGGTATTTTATTTTATTAATTAACTAATAATCAGAAAAAAGGTGCAGGTAACTAAACTAGGGTATTTTGATCAACCATTTTTTTTATTTTGGTAATCGAACCCTCGGGCACCCCGCCGTCAACGAAGCCAGAAAAAATTAAAATGTAAACGCTTTTTTAAATTTAAAGATTAATATGGTTATTGAAATATGAATGATTTTACCATAAATATTTTGCAAAATACCAACGAAAACCACAATTACTGAAATTATTTTGCACATTATATTAAATTGAATCACTCGGGTAATGATAATGATTTAATCTGACTTATTATGTATTTCCCAATGAATTGGATTACTAAAATCTGTTAATTTTATTACCGAATGGCAGATCTGAAAAACGCTGAAAATAAATTAAGTAACTTCGCTTAATAACATATCATGTATGAATTTATGCACTTAAACGCGTAAAAGTGAATTGATAAAGTTTCACCTTACATATTTGCCTAATATTAAAATAATTTTTCAGTCAATGTTCACCTTTTACAAATATAATTCTATAATAATAACAACAATAATATTCTACATTGTTCGAGACATAACTTCTGCATTAAGAATGGATTATAACATATTCTTGAGGATCTTTAGTCTATCTGTAAACTTCGCTGTGGTGCATGAAATGCCGTCGGTTTTTTATCGTTTAAAAAATGCATTTAGGATAAGAATCGATTTAATAGTTTCATCTCTGCAAACGGTATCAAATTACAAAGTGAATAGAGAGCGGAAGTTGGTTCAGTGTCACTCCTGTTGTAATTGCACTAGTTACCTTAGACTTCCCTAAAACATCCAGGATAATTTTAATAAAGTTATTGTTCCAGCTGAAAATATTTCTATGGAGTTCATTCAAACTAAATTTCAACTTTGACAGTTCAACTATAGTTCCATCTTCTTCCTTAAAGATGAAGTATTTTCAAGTTTTCAACACAAAACTATGGATCCTAATGAAAGCTGTGAATTCCAGTTATGACCGTGACTGCATTCTATGAGTTTCTATAGAAGATTCTAGGAGAGAGATTTTTTTTTATCTTTCTAAAGCCTTTTAAGGGCAAACTTTAACAGTAAAGCAATTTTTAGAATCCTGAAAACTCGAGATGAAATAACAAATATAATTTCATCCTCAACACCTTTGATTAAGCCTCATTTTATGCAATTACAGTTAACTACAATCCATAGTCGTAAACATAATATAGTCGTTTCATTAATTGTATAGTCTAACTTGAAATTTTGTACAGACAGTAACATCAATTCAACGAGAGGCTATGTTTATAGTCCATTAATACCCTCTCTTGGTGTCTGAACTGAATCTACAACATCCTTCACTACAGAACTTCTTTCGTACTGGTATAAACCGTATTTAAGACTTTTTTCCTTCACAATTGCTTCCAAGTATTCGAAGATGATTCCACTACGTGCTCTGACAATCTCTTCGCTTACAGTCCGCGATGGATGGGACTTCGCAGTCAGCTAACCCCCATGCCTTCCACAACCCGTTCATCCAACAGCCTGCTGTTAGCTTCAATGGGATAACTTCGCCCCTCGATGGACCCACGAAAGGTAAAACACAATCGTCAATAAAATACAACAACTCCTCAAATATTCATTTAATATTTTGAAAGACATTTCCACACGTTATGTTCCGATATCGTCAGCTTTAGGAATTCGGCAAATTAAAAATAAACGACAGTGAAAATGGAGCGTTAAATGATAGCAGCAACAATTTATTTGCATCATGCTTGAGTTGTAGCAAAAAAAAAACACTATTAAAATTTCAGGTTATTCAGGAGATCGAACTCCGTAAAAACGAATAATTTAATGCCATTATGGGAGAATGGTTAATTTTCGCGTAAAATGAAAGAGAGTCACTGTAGAATATGAGGCGAAGTAAGGTTTCGATTATCACGTCCGAAAAATGAATATCAAGTGGCAGAGACCAAGAGGATTAGATAACCAATGATGAAAGTTTAAATCAATATCCCATAAAATATTCTTTATCCAAATAGTTTCGATGTACCGGGAGATTGTTGGAAACTATAACTATGTAAATTATTTTGTACATAATTCTATATCTATGTTATTTTGTTTGATTTTCAAACATTCAAATACATTACGAATTAGTTTTACATTAGAACAAAGTTATATTTCACTTTCGCAAATATGTGCTTAAGAGATATTTTTAAAGTCATATCATGCGTAACAAAACACAGGACTTTGAAAACATGTTTTCTTAACCTTAAGTTGGGGCTTAACATAAGCAGTTGGAATGAGGAGAGCCCATTTTTACTTAGAAACTAAACCGATTATCAGGGAATCCATTAGATCGTGTAGAACCAGTAGGTGTAGGAGTTTTATTGGTAATAAGCATGCCACATCACCATGGATGTCAAAAAAGAGATAAGATGCCTATTCCCGCTAGTCTAAGGTCATGCTACAGCCTAAACCTTAAAGAGGGGATTCGAATGCCACCTCATTTGAGTTTCCAATTTGAGATTCACGCCCATACTCTTTGCATTTATGTTATAAAAAAGAAAATCATTATGCATGAAAAGTCTTCCATTCCCCTAAGACTAGTTAAAGAAAATATTAATAACGGGTTGGGTATGAGATCGAACCGGAAATCCCTGATGAGGTATGATGGCCACGGAGTGTCAACAAATCCTTAGAATATCATCTGAATTGGGCCAGTAGTTTTGGCTTAGGAATTTTTATTTACACCAAAGACCCACTGAAGTGTCTTTTTATTAAAGAGTCATGATATGCTAGGAGATTTATGGGTCAAATACCAAACCGAGACACCTTTACTTTACTTTTTTTATTGGTTTACTTTGTTAGCAGCGATGGAAAAAAATATTAGTTTTTCCGTCTGCGTCAGCACCCATAACTCCATTTGAGTTTGCAGCTCTCACACGAGGGTTTTGGAGAATAGAAGTAGGTAGCTAGCGGCGGGGGAGGGGGGGGGGGGGGGATAATAATAGAATCGGCTATCGGCTCCTGGACCCAAGCCCAGTCCTAATGCAATCTCTTTCCGCTCCGGTGACCCCAGGGGACGTCGATCGGGGGCGCCGCCCTGACCCTTCGCAATACTTGACGCTGCCCGAGAGCTGCTGTCGCTGGGTGGTCCCGAAAGCCATGGATAGGAACTACCAACAGGCGGCGGGGGCGGTGGGCCCGCTGCCGCCCCCGCCGCCCCCACAGCAGAAGAACAAACAGACGACGACAGCCACGGACGGAGGAGGGGGGCAGGGCAGTGGCAGCGGCGGCAGCGTTGTCCGGCTGCCGATCGTGCCGCAGCCGATACCCATCCCGCCGCAATCGCAGGTGAGTGAGTGAATGCGCCCAATTTAATCGACAGGCAGGGGATACTTACTACTCGGTGGGAACGAAACACGGGCACAGAATTAAAAAGCTTCTTTAAAAAGTATTTCACTTGCAATAGTTGGCTTCGTCAGAGTACCGCATCTAGTTTCACCCGTAATGGAATCTACACGAGTAGGGGAGGGGAGGGGAGGGGATAAATGGTTGGGGCTGCTAGGGTTAGGTTAAGAGTGGGAAGGGCCAAGGTGTTCATTAGCCATATTCCAGAATTATTGTCGTAACAGGAGATTTCCAACCGCTCGAGAGAGTATAGAGTCTGGCACACTTTTTTTCCCCACGTGAGGGTGGGTAAAAAATAAATCACTCCGGAGATCGTGGTCAATGATATATATATTTGCTGAAATACCCTGAGTGCTCAGGGAAGTTATTCAAAAAAAAAGACGATACCCTTACGGTTGACACTATTTGTGCCCTGACGAAGTCGAGTATTTTATGTGACAACTTTAAATGTATCTTTTTACTCTTTGGGAATGCCCAATGGGTTTCGTCAGAGCGATGTCGAGAATTCCTAGTGGGCGAGAAATGGGAGGGGCGTTGATGCCTGAAGGACGAGTGATTCCAAAATCAAAACGGTTCATACTGCGAGGGCCGGGGGAAGTGAATCTTCGCGGTCTGACCCCTCTCGATAAGGATACCCAAAGCGACAGATGTACACACGCAGAGCCATCAAAATATTTCCCAATACTATATACATTTGGCCTTGGAACATGACTTAAAGTTAAAATACGAGCAGGTGGAAGGGAAGTAATTTTCATGAAAATGGAAAATGAATTAAAGATATAATAGGCGGTAAAGACATGACAGTTTAGTCATTAGGGGGAGAATAGCCTCAGTAAGAGAAGCATAATAACAAAAAAAAAGAGAGAGTCGAAGAGCGGAACTATAATGAGTAACGACGTACGGAAAAGATTAGTGGATGTCATAAAGTGGTTCGGAAACATTGTTTCTTGAGAAAAGAGGATTAGCCTAGAATGAAGGCTTTTGATAGCGTCAGCTTTGGTCTGTTCGGTAAAAGGAAGGGTGGAGCATACGAGCTGAATAGAAAGCAAGACAAAAGCAGGCTTTGCAGTGAGTTTTCTCGATTCGCCTTTTTTTCAGATTAACCGTTAGATGTATTTTCGTTCGCGAGTAATTTTTCGGTCTCCTTTTCATTGATTTCCTTGCAGCATTGGGGAGGGCTTGGATGAAAATTTTATTTGCCTCAGCAGAAATAAAACTTAAGTAAAAACTACTAAAAGTGAAAGCTACTTTCCTTCCGTATTCTTTCTCCCGAAGCTTTAAGAGATCACATGGTTGCTTGGATAATTTGATAGTCCGAGCGGAAATAAGAAAATAAGTGGAAAGAGGTTTGAGGGAATGATTTAAGATGAACTTGTGATATTTTTTTCCAGTCGATCCTATTAATATCGCCACGATCGACCAGGAGAAATTGGGGGAGGGGCACATTTCACTGAAGATTTCAAATGCCTCCGGGAAAATTGGAAAATAAAGGAAATTTCTTGGAATCGAAATCACTTGCCTTTTCATTTGCTGGATGCCTACACATGGATGCGGTGCTGGGACCTAGGGAATTCAATTTATTCAATGGCGGATGTATTTCAGGTACGGGGAATGAGGGAAGCGAGGACGGGTTCGTGGTGGTGTGGAGTTTGAGGCGCTTTCCCTTTCATACTCGCTCGCGGCGGCGAGACGGGCCATAATGATCGGATTCCATAAAATATGCATCCAGAAAACTGCCAATGGAGTAATCCTACTCTTCCTTTTCTTATCAGCTAGGTACTTTCCCTGCGATCGTCATTCTGCGCACACTGGATTCCGCTAGTATTGTTTTATCAATGAAATTGTGATGGATTGGGTTTTATATCCCATCCTAATTAAAGGATTCAGAGGAGCGAAAGAGAAAAAGACCATATAAAGAACACCATGCGGAAAAGAAACGCCAAATGGTTTGGTCACACCACGAGGCACAACGGATTTTTCAGGAGCATAATTGAACATTACATTTCATGACTATATTGACTATTGAATATATAACTTGACATTCCTAGTAGGAATATCAAGATATATATAATCTAAAATGCGACAAAGGTACTAATTGATCTCTACCCGATTGGGAAAGTTCGGTCAGGTTGTACATTTTAATTTCGCTTGGAAAATTTTATCCTTTAATGGTTTTGAAATGTAATAGGGGTATTAGGGGCTTATTTTGTACTCAGGAAACAGCTGGGTGACAAGGAAGTTATATGTTTGATATTGTATAAAACTTTGTTATTTCTTGCCTTAACTTGGAATGTATGGATGTAGTTGTCCATTTTTTTTTAAGTATTTTTCACTCATTCAGTCCTCCCGAGTCTTTATTTTCAACGGGCGTTACCACTCCAAGACCTGCATACGAGTCGTTGCAAGTTGTATGGAGATGAAAGAAAGTTAGTAGAGGAAATATGGAAAAGACAATAAGTGCATATAGAAAATATTGAAATGCAGTGCCATGTTGGAGGCTGTGACAGTAGGAACAACGTTTGGTAATTAAACTGAGGATGAGAATGCGCAATTTTTGATGGCAGTTACAGTGATGAGTCGAAGAAAATATAGTAGGATTAAATAATATTTACGGTTGGAAACGAGCTTTAAAACCCTGCGATAAACTTTAATACTGTTTTTCAGGAACCGTTATAAATTTACCTCTCACAAATTGAAACAAATGGAGTGACTACGGTGAACTTAGCGATGATTAATTAGACAGATAGCGCACACGTTAGTTACCTCCCTAAAAGATAGAGGTTAATGGTAATGAATCAAATCAGACAAATATGGCGAACGGACTTGATTCGTCACCCAAGAGGCTGCAGTTATTTAGACACTTTGAGGAAGGAGGGAGAAAAACAGGAAAAAATTCACAAAGGGGAAAAACAGAAGGGAAGGGTTGAAAAATAAAAAAAAACAAAGTAAGGGGAGCAGGGCGCAGACTCAAATGTACAGTCAGGTTTGCGACGAGATTCATCCACACGCCAGTGACCCATGCATAAGTCACGTGGACCTTTTGGTAAAGGCAGTCCCCTACCGTTCTCATTTACCTGTATCCAGACAGGAGAGGAGGAAAAACAAAATTATTTCACCTGCTCAAACTCGCAGTCAGGGGTTGGCAAGATTTTCTCCGGAAGTTGGTGATCCGTATCCAGTCTTATGGATCGGGACGTTACGGCAACAAATCAAGCCTATTGCACATACGACGGGGAAAAAATTTCAAACTCAAAAACCAAGGCTTTTAAAAATCGCGCCAAAAGCTGCAATCGCTCACCGCAAGCACATCAGAAACAAATGAAAACAGGGAAAAATACACATACATACATATGTACACACGGTAGATAACCAATAATAAAAAAAATGAATGTATGAAAAAATGAATGAAAAAAAATGAATGAAAATTATGTATGTCCTAAAACACTTTTACCGTTTTAGCACTATTAAATATTAGTTTGCCATTTTAGGTTGGCCAGTGGAAAGGGGAATGTGGGGTAAAATCGAGCGAAAATGACGTCGGGAAGATCGATTGGGTCAATATGCGAGCACCATGTTGGTATATCAATTTGGGTTCGCTGCTCATTCTTCGGTCGGATTGAATACGATCAGTGTGTGCGTGAGATTGTTTGATCGCTCGGCAAACGTAGCGACTGTGTATCTCATGAATTCCCAATACTTTATTTGACTTACGCCTCCTTTAAACGCAAATAGATTTCGTTTTGCCTCGCGACTTTCGCGTTTTTTTGGGGAATAAGTAACTAACTGTAAGAAGCGAATGGTTATGAAAATGTCATTCTTCGAAGCGTGCATGGTTTTACGCGCCTTCACACATGTGCAAGTAGGCACACGCAACAACGCGTAAAAATCACTCGCTCACTCACGATAAATTCAGTCAAGTAGTGTGTAAATGGAATTTTATAGGTTCCTGATCAAAATTAGATTAAAAATATTCCTAATTATTACCCCTGCAGATTTCATTAGATGGAATACTTCAAATATAAAATAAACGCAAATGTTTTAACACATCACACAAGTTTTTATTTCCCAAAACGCGGCTTCAACGTCATTCGTCTTTTCGAAGGAGAAAATACTATACAATCTATGCTAGGACAACTCAACGGTATTTTACCCATGAAAATTACGCGTAGGCGTTTAAACAGTGGTTGTTGCTAAAAAAAAACTAATCGTAACATTATAAATTTTGTATTTATTTCATGGATATTCCGGCGTTTTATAATTTTTCAACACTCCCTGACGTATCTTACCGCTTCCCAGTGGAATCGCAATGAACACCTCGGGACCCGCTGGTCATTTCTGCTGGGGAACTTTGGTGTTTCTAAACGCATTAGAGCGAAAGTTTCCAACTTGCCTCTGAGTGAATGCGTTCCAAATTTCAAATTGAACCGAGGCGTGATAAAACAATCCTTTTCAACTTATTTCACTCCGTTGACACCAAATGTTTCATGCTGGACCCAAGAATCGAAGCTAGAAACTGCACTCCTCAGTATCATGCACAAACCAAAAGGTGAAAAATGAGGGGGGATGCCCGAGTGTGCCGCCTGGCGACGAGATCTCTTTGGCTACGCCACCATGGACCATCTGATCAGCTTGATTCCCAGACCGACCGGGCTGAATAGCTTGCTTTCCCAATTTGGTCGTGGACAGTGATTCTCAACGAGGGCATTACAGTTCTCAATTACATTCAGTTCAGCCGGCACCCCCTGGGAGAGTTTGGCTTATTGCTCTAATTGGGGGGAGGGCGGGACGGGGGGTGGGGGGGTTGAGTCAAACTGGACGCAGTGTCGAATCCAGGAGGATAGAGCAGGGAGGGCCTTCCCCACTCCCCCCTAAGAGGCCTTCCTCATCGAAAAGGATGCCTAACGCGGAGCGAAAGGATTTTGTTTTCTTTCCTTTAGTTCAAGCTATCGTACACGCAAACCATGCTGAGTGACCGACTGAGCGAGGACAGTTTACCATTGAAGCGCGGCTCGCTGTGATGAAGAGGTGCGCGTCCCTGAGAGATTACTTCTCATTTTACCATTTGATGCTCTCTTCGTCTTAAGTAAACTTTGACAGTATTTCCAGGAAATACTCGAAATTTTATGTTAAGCGTTCAAAGCCCAATGGGGAGAGAGAGAGAGAGAACCAAATGGAAGGGGGAGCGAGCGTGAGGGCCTTAGTGCCCCCAAATCGACCGGAAACAGTTTAGAGCAAAACTTAAAAGGATGGAATGGTCAGCCACATCTATAAGAAATATAACTTTTAAGGGGTCTACATCACCGCTTTAAAACTGAATTCAAGATTTTAACTCAAATACTACTGGATTACCAACATCAGAAAAAAAATTATGTCACGACAAAACTAATGGCGACGCTGGTCTTTGGGAAACAACTTTTAAAAAAAAATCCACCTAAATAAATTCTAAGGAGTATTGGTATCATTACCTATTAGAATTACAGGCTCCGAATATAGGCCCACAAAAGACTAATTTTCACTCTTTAGTTCATATATAAATTCTCCTTAACAGTGACGTGGTCCAGTCACCTTTAGTCAACCAATTTCTTGTGGTTAATGAAGATAATTATTGTGCTGCTCGTCTTCATAGGGTGATGAGTAAGCGAAGTAAGAAGATACCCAGACGTGCATTTTTTATTTACATTACCGCTAAATACGCATGCCGTCGCATACCATCCCGATTAAATTTGTCAACTAATGTCAAAATGATAAGTCGAACTATTTATCTAAACGAATATGTCTTTGTTCAACTGCCTTCTCTATTAAGATGAGTCAGGGAATCAATTGCACTCATAAAAACGGCATCGTTCTTTAATTACCTGTACGAGTTCAACAATTGTCCCTTTTAAAAATAGCCAGAGCTCAAAAAATGATGGGCTGTTTCTTTAGCCTCATTCATCAACTTAAAATGCATAAATATTAGAGACCCTGGATTTAGAAATAGATATATTTTAGCCTATGATTAAGTCTGTAGCTATCTTTAGACGGATGCATCATAGAAATAGTGACTATGATTGTTTTGAGGCAAAGAGTAAACAACAGCAGCAGCAACGTATCACAACAATACATTTTTAATCCACTAATGAAGAATATTCCATCCTTATTCTAGTAGGCATTAAAAGAGTAACAGGCCCGATTACTCCTGTAAAATTTCACTATAGTCGTGGTTAGAGCGATCTATGAGTATCATATAAGCAGTTTCATAACAGTTATGGAACATGGTAAAAAACGTTAATGAACCACATAATTCATTCCTTAAAAAAACTCAGTTTCAATTTACTGCAGTACAAATATTTATGTGGTTCTGTGGAATTAAAAAGGTAGCAAAAGAAATAAATTTAGATACCTAAAGAAATTCAATCATCAAGCAATATAACAGGTAAACAATGCTAGGATTATTTTTTTCCACAATTTTTCTTCAAGTTTAATCACATGGATTTAATCCTTAAATCAGTTTGGAGCAGTCCTTCAATCTACTCTCTCCCCTGCTACCTCTCCATCCCTAAGTAGACACTTAGGGTTCATCTTCGAATGAGCTATGAACATGTGATACCCACATAAAAGCCTCATTAAGTAAGAATAATCTTCTGTAAAAAAATATATTAGTATCCAGAAAAGGGCCCGACACCCTCAGAACGAGAAACAATGCATCCCTGACGATGGATAAGAGGGGTACCTACGTGTGTTAAAAGCATCAGTGATGTCAATCAAAAGTTGATTAAATACGATGGTTAACAATCTGTATAAGGTGGATAAATTCCATATTTATAATATATTGCAGTTAAGAGTGAGGATTACAGATACGCGTGTGGAATATTAATGAAAGTGATGTCGTCAACAATCGCAACGGAAGAAGATACAATTGCAAGGCTACCGTCTTCATAAATCCATCGTATAGAGAAGACCAACAAAACTAATCCATTGGCTGTGGCTTTATGCACAACTTGCAAGTATAACTAAGGGTTACGAAAAGAACAATAATACTCTCATTTCCAAATCGACGATCCTTTTCATGCGGATCCGAAATCGGATTGAAATAATCCCAAGAGTCTAAATATCGTCGTACGACATTGGTTCAACGTAAAGATAAAATGGACACGCCAAATGATCACCGCCGGCATTCCCCACGAGGGGAGAGAGAGAGAGAGAGAGACGTACCTAGACACTCCAGCCTCGATCGATATCATTTTAATGAAGAGGTTCCTCGCGCCCCACTTGTCTCGACTAATTTCAACAGTGGGAGCGGTGTGGCCGACACACGAATTATCGCTGAACGCGGGATCGTTTAAGGTCGAATTTTCAATCTCCCAGAATTCATCGCCCACACTGCCACCATGTCGAAATGGGAATGAGACAATACAGCGATGGAAAGACGGGGGAGACGAGGAGGACGCCACGGACAATTCCCTGGAGCCGCTGGCGGGTGTCAAGAGCCAGATGGTTCCCGGGGGGCCGCCGACGAATCCCGCGAATGCCCATCCAAACCAGGTGCCGGCCACCCCTGCCGCGGGCGCGGCCTTAACTAGCCGCAACCAGCGCATCCAACAGACATCGAAAGGACACGTGGTGAGAAACGGTCGCTCCCTAATATATGTAGAGGTAGCCAGCATGAAGCGCATGTTTAAGATAGATGCACGCCTCCAAATGCACCATCCAGCATCCACTGGTCAAGTCCATTATTTAATGCAAATGTCTCCGCAACGAATTCGTTTCCGAAACAACTCACATTTCAATATGGACTTTAAAGGCAATGACTACAACGAGGAGAAAAATTATAACCAAAATATTCACTAGATTCTATTAGTGATTAAATTAATGAAATAGTTTGCATGACTCTATTTAATTTTACCACGGTGCACGAACATTAAATTATTTTCCGCATTAAAGTCGTCGCTTCCCCGAGCATGAGATATGCATGACTGTTTAAATAATTGTTTAATTTATTAAAGGAAGCCTATTCCGAATGATTTACTCTACATCTAGCACAGTATATGTGAGGGTGAGAAAATGGTCGCTTTATGAATCTTCATTGCCTTTTTATCCCAACTGGCCAATGTATCGTTCAGAAGTGGCAGAATGTAATTAATATGGATTAACATGCTTACTGTCAGCAGGAACGAGACCTGGAGAGCTATTTCATCAAAATCATAAAGCATTAAGTAACAGGAAGTTAATTCAATACACCAAATGCTAGAACGCATTCCGATTAAGCACCTAACGGTAAGTCAGGGAGAGGTAAGAACATTCGTTTCTACGGAAAATCATATAATTTGGCAGTCACATCACAAGTGAGTGTAACACATTAATAATTCAACCATTAGAGGTCATGAAAAATAGCACAATTTTCTCTAAAAATAGATAGATCAGCAGAATATCTATCGGCGAAACTAATGAAATTCTCAAACTGACCAAAACATTAACAATTAGCAAAATTTATCTCTATACTAAAAGTCTCAATTCTATTTCATTTGCTGTGTTCATGGAAATCATTATATTTGCATACGTAAATAAACCAATACTAGTTGAAAAGATAAAAATACAATAAACTTTGGTCTTAAAGCAGGTTCCTTTTTTCCCTGAAACCTAAGGCATACACAATTTAAAAAAAAACAGAATTAAGACACAAGTAAAACCATCACACTAATATATAACTACACAGAATGATAAATCGTAGTTCTTTCCAATTATAGAAGCTGGTTGAGCTGAACTCTAAAACACTCTTAACGTGCTTCCTTTCGCCGTTTTTAACTAAACAAATTTGCAGTGAAAGGCCTGACTTAGACTGAGGTGTCTTATTTCGAAGAAATATAACCCTAGAAGAAATTTCCTGAGACATAAGGTTTGCTTATTGAATCATCTCCCAGTGTAAAATTCTACTAGTTGAGAGCAGGCAGGTGGATGAACCCTCTGACCCGGCTTATTCGAAGAAATAAATTTTCAGGCAGCAAAAAAAAAACCCCAAAAAAAGAGCTCGGCTTAGAAGGACAGGTCTGCGATATTTCACAGATGCCGAAGCAGCATCCAGGTTCGATCCAGAGGTATGTTTAAATCTCTCTCTCTCTCTCTCCCTCCGCCCTGCGACAGATACCGCCGCCTCCTCCGGAAATGGCCCCGCCGGAAGGGATCGCCGTCGGAGTGGGCCCCTGCCACCGCATCGGAGCCCTGGCGGGGTTCGAGGGCCAGGTCCCCCCCGGATCAGCCTGGGTGCCGCTCTCCGTGTTCATGTCGTCCTCCCCCCTCACGGCCCACTCCTCGTCGTCCCAGACGCCCACGCAGCCGTCCCCCCACTACGGCATCCTGACGGGAGAGGCCTTCGCCACCGGGTGCGAGGCGCGGCTCCTCTCGTGGCTGCGGCAGAGCGCGGACGGCCTTTTCGTGCTCGGCTTCTGCGTCATTGCCTTCCTCAAGGTACGAACGAACCAGCCGGGGGAAATCGGGGGAATCATTTGCGGTGGGGACGACGACGACGCCGCGGAGGAGATGACGACTTACGATCGACGCTGCTGCATAGGTATATTCAAACACTGATCGCGCGTAGTTAGTGGCGATCCTGAATAAAATGGAGAAATTGCCAAAAATGAGGAACAAAAACTTCGTTTCTGATCAGGAAAAAAAGGTGACGTCTCGGAAAATCACAATTATCATGTTCCTTTCACTGTTTTCATCCTTCTGAAGCGAGAACATTATAATATAAAACTAGAACATTTACTAATAAATTCCCAGAGACGTACGCAACCCAGCGTTTTTATATTTCAAATAGGAACTCGAAACTTGGCTCAAACATAAGTGTATGGTGTACCAATGAACAAAATAACAAATGAACTACTCTTTTAAATGTACTCTTTAGGCTGCATGAAACAATTAGAAGTTAATCTCTCAAATTCATGCGTAAATTTAAATTTAATCCGGATGCGCCAGTTTTAAAAATTGTCCAATCTCGCTCCGATTTTTTGTCATTTTTTTTACGTGAAAAGAAAGCGAATTCCGAGCTGACTCTAAGACGTTTTTTTAAAAAAATATTGAAAAATGAATCCCATTAATGACCACTCATTTTCTTAATTCTCAATGCCGACTAATCCCATTTTCCCGACGAACGAATAGTTAAATAAAAAAACATCAATTGACAGAAGAAAGCTTCGAGTACACACAAAGATGAGAACCGTTGTTCTAAGCTTTTCTAAACACAAGACAACCGAGTGGCCGAGCTAGCCGAGGAGGGGAAAAATGTCTATGATGTCAAGTCTCCACTCACTTGAAGAAGAAGGAGAGCGCAACTTTTAGCATTAGCCATGTGATTTCAACTTTATTTTGGTCGGGCGGCTAAATCTTCTGAAACGGTTTGGCTTCGACCAGCCAGGGTGGGCCAAGATCCGAACTCAGGCCCACTTCACGATCAAAAGGAGCATCATTCTTATCGAGAATTCCCGGTTCGCACATCATTCTTACAACTTTTTCCCGAAGCTCTGAAGAAATTTCTTTTTTTTGTTTTCCCAACGGAGTGACTAAGGTGCACCCTCCACACAAACACGGACAACATCAGTGGGTGGGCGAGTGAAAATAAGAATCGGGATGCGAAACACGAAAAGATACTAACTACATACTTCCTTCAAAATAGCATTGGTTTGCTGGGCATTGTTTGAGGGACAGTGGTAGCAGTTAAATCAGGTAATGAATGCTATGGTTGATAAAAATGTTACAGATGAATTGTAAAAGAACCCAAAGGATACGGGAACAGACAGACATTTAATACCACTTGAGAGGCAGAGGATCACGAGTCAAAGAAGGGAGTAATATGCGACAGAATAAGCTTGAGAACAGATTTAAGAGCTTCTCACGCCTCTGGATTAGCTTCAAGAAAATCGCAGATTCTATCTCTACTTCACAACATATCATTCGTTGATAAATAGAGTCGAAGTTAAACGCTGTAACTATACCAAAATATAGGATGTAAGTTTCAATGGCTGGCTCATTTCACATTATTTAACCGGACAGTTCGGTTCCACACCAGATTCCTGAAAAACATAATCAATAGCCCCAAATTAAGTCCGGTGTCCTTCACCGACGCCGTCCTCTTTAATGCTTTATACTGTCGGCCTCCTTCATATAGACTTAAATATCAATTTTGAAACTCACCCTTTCTCACTCATCCAGAGCATCCTCTCCCCCAACACATCCTTCAGCATACCAAT
>LYUA01001593.1:213370-224269 GCA_002093875.1 Calopteryx splendens
TTTGCTGTAGTAAACCAATCTTAGGATTGAAATACTGATGATGATGATGAAACTCAATCCCAATTAGTTGAGAGTCTACTGTATATGATTAACTCTAAGGCAATCCAGGTATACGTTGAAGAATGTTTTTCAGCCCAAGTTATAATTTAAAATCCTTGGCTCAAGTATTAGTAGACAAGGAAATGAGTCAAGGTTAGTTTTTTTTAAGTCACCATGAAAATGAATCAATGTGTGTCATGCATTTCATCAAAAAACAAAATTATTAAATAAATTAATGCAATTAGGAAGGTTTTAATATGATCCAGGAAGAGTTATAAAACCATTGTATATATTTATATTATGTATAATCAGTTTCACTTTCAGAATCAAAATCTACACAAAGCTTAGTGTATGTGTTATATGGCTCTAAGTACTTCCTAAGGACAAAGTACATATTTATTTGGCACTTTATATTGCTAAACTCCTTGTCACAGGGGAAATAAATTAGGAATACAGGAAGTATTTTTGAGAAAGAGACTTTATTTCCTCTTAACAGAATTTAATACTTTCACATCTAATATGTTCATAATCACTATCACACTCACAATCAGTCACAAACTTCTGCACTCTCATATATACGTTCATATCAATTGACATGTGTTAACAATACTATCCCTAGTTATTTTATTATATATTACAATTAAAGACAATATGCAGTCACTTGGGATGGTGTAGTCAAGAAAAACATTGGATAGATGAAATATGACATATTTTCAGTAAGTAGCATTGAATGATGAAAATCTCTCAGGTTACTTAAATAAGGTCTGTCATGTCTAATGACTAAACTAAGTCATTATTGTCAGATTCTTGCATTAATCTGGCTGAAGTCTTGGGGAAAGACCACATAGTTTTGGACTTGCAAACTTGTCATAAATATTTTGTCAGGGTGGGATTTTAAAGCTGTGAGTTCCATATTGACATGGAGAGTGATGCCAAAGGTCAGTCAGGTGAACAGAAATATATATTAATGAAAATGTACCATGTACTGTGTACATTAAATGAGGATGATATAAATGCATGGACTCTAAAGGTCAAATCGACATCATGTTTGCGCTGAAAAAAATATGCAAGACGTCATATGCACCCAAAGTCATCAAGATGCACATGTCAATGGTATATGCTTAATATTAAATATTTGGTCTCGGGTCATTTACATAAATAGTCATTGTAAGCCTCAATAGCTATTGTGAGTGTAACATAAATCAGGAATTTTTAGGTGTTTGACTAATGAGAATTCCTAAATTTAATGTCAAAATTAATAGACCAGCATTTTTCAATATCCAGGCTACAGGGAATGTAGGTTACCTCAGTGAAAGTAGAGTGATGCACAATTTTTAAATGCTTTTAAGTTGTCAAAAACAGGTTTCATATCACAGAAATTTTCTGTACTAGGAGGATTATACCTGATAGTCATTCTCATTTGGTTAAACTCCTAGATTCCCGTTGTGCATAAATTTGCATTACATGTCATAACACTAGGCAGATACAAGAACACCTACAACATTATTCTGATTAATTGGGTATTTGCTTTTCCATTAACTGCATAAATCATGCTCACTTCTTCCACATTTTTCTTGGCTTTATCCAAGAAATTTTTGGATGCCTTCTTGTTCATGTCACCCAAAAGAATTAAAAATGTGCCTTTGCAAATTTTCCCATTACCTAGCAAACTGAGTCAAGGTGAGGCCATACTTCCCTCAGTCTATGCTTGACTGATTCGTTGAATTAACTTTTTACATTTCAGGAATCAAGGAACCCAGTCATATTCATATTAGTACCTATATACTAGTCCACTATCACTATCTTTCCTGTCTCTCTGTAGTTCCCAAAGCAAATTTAAGTTCGTCTTCATCTTCACCTGGAAGGGAGTAGATGGGTTTAAAACCCCCAAAGAGCTGAGGCTTGAAGTTGTCAAAGTCAAACTTAGAAGTGTCACTACTGTCACCGTCATTGTCTTTTATGTCTGTCCCTGTGTTGTAGTCTAATCTAGAAATGGATGAACTCCCTCCCGCTGGTAGATCTGTAGAAGATGAGCCTCCCACAGCGCTCCATCCAGAATCTGGTGATGGATCAATATTTTCACTCGCATGGAATGGTGCCTGGAAGTTCAAAGGAGATGGAGATGACCTTTCAGTTTTATCTTCAATTAGTGGGCGATGATTTACAGGTACTCTAGAATTCCCAGTATGCATAGTTGCTGACACCTCCACTTCAGAATCCGGTTGCCATGCATTAACTATTGTCACTGGAGCCTTTGTTGTCGATTTTTCCGGTGGAGGGGTTGTTTTAGGAAGAGGAGAAGTTGTGATTACGCTAACATCTGCCTCAGTTGAAGTTGAAGGTTGCCCATTTTGGGTGACTGTGGGCTTTCTCGTGGCATATGGTGAGTAGTCCTGAAGATATGGGATAATATTTGACTCAGTGTTATCTTTACTGCGGTCACTGGGACCTTCCTCTGCTGCTAAAGAGTAAACTGGTCCAACAATCACAGAATCTGTTTTGCTTGGCCTTGTGGGGAGAGTTGAACTTGGCTTAAGCAGTGGATAAGGAAAATCAGATAAAACTGAGTTTGGCCTTTGAGGAAGAACTGAAGCTTCAGTTTCCGCTGCTATGGAGGAAGGAGGTAGTGGCCTCTGAGGACCCCTGGTCCCAACAACTACACCATCATCTCTGGCAGAGGAGTCACTAACTGGGTAAACTACAAAGACTGGGTGATCTTCAGAAGCTGAAGAATCAACAGATAAAGAAGCACTTGTGGCTCCTTCATCTGGTGTGACATATACAGTTGGCTTCAATTGAATGGTAGCAGTAGGATTAGCAGTTAATTTTGGGCCTGTGTCTTCCTTAGAAACAATGGGATGTCGAGCTGCCTGGTGTTCCATCAATCCATTCCTCATCATTTGGAGGGTTGTAACTTGTGGCCTTTTTCTACTGTCTTCCTGGTTTTCCGAGCTACCCTCAAGACTGTCTTCTCCAACTCTTGCTTGATGGTGTTGTCCAGATCTCCTCCCAACAGGTGGGGATCCTCCTGGTCCCAAAGAATAAACTTGGGGAGGTCCATATGGAATTTCATGTTCGGGTCCTTGAATTCTCTGCAGTCTGTTAGGTGGTGGGGGTGGTGGTTGAAGATGGTCATAGAATGGTGATATTATTCTCCGTTCTGGAATGTTACTAACTCTTTGGTTTGGTCCAAATTGAGGGGGTGGTGGAGGTGGAAGATGGTGGTATGGTCTATTTTCCCTTTGGATGGTGGAGTATGAAATTTTAGCATTTGGTCTGAACTGTGGCAAAATGTTTGGAAGGTTTGGATCAGGCGCCTGTGCTTTTGGGCCATTCGGTGGTGGACTCTTCTTATTATTGGGGTTAAAGCCATTTCCAAAGACTGCATTTGGGGCAGAGGCCATCAGAACTGGCTCCTGTCCAGGTTTACGCGAGACAAACTTGTATGGATGGCCGCTAGTAGGAGGAGGAGGACCATTCAATGGCTGATCCTGCTGCAGCCTTGGAGGAGGTGGCCTATGAAGGAAGTTCTGCGATGGTGGACGGGAACTTGGATGTGGGTGAATAGGCCTGTCCTCCCAACGTCTTGGTGGGGGTGAGAGAGGAGGTCCAACACCCAATGCAGGGGGCCGTTGAGGATGATAAGGTGGAGGATGGTTGTCTAACAGCTGAGGCCTAATATTCTGAGATGGTGGGAGAATAGGCCTCTGGGGACCTTGCGGAGAGAGGCCAAAGGGAGGAGGTGGGAGGCTTGGTTGAACAGTCACAGGATTATTAATTGAAGGTCTTTGTGCAAATGTGAGACCATTTTGTGGCTGAAGGATTGGCCTCTGTGGTGCATAATCTTGATCAGGAAATCTAAAAGGTCCATATGATGGCTTATTATTTGCCGGTTTGATGTACTCAGGCTCTCCAACACTACCAATTCCTATGACTTCTCGGTGTGGTGGTGGAGGAGGAGGCAACGTTGAAGGTCTTCTAGTAATTATTTCCTGGTTACTTGTTGTTGGCTTTACATGCTCTCGAAGTATTACAGAGTCTTTAGTTTCATCTTGGCTTTGTATTGAAGGTTGTGATCCCTTTGCATTGTTGCTTGGGTAAACTTTCCATGAAGGGGACCCCTGATCAAGAGGTTTCTTTGTCTTGGAGTCATAGTAGGGTTTGTAAGTTGAGGTAATTGGCTCCTTCGGAGTAGTTTCAGGTAAATTATCCTTATTCTTTGGAGGAAGTAAATTGGGATTTTGGGGCCTAATTGGATAATAGCTATCATATTGATGAACGCCACTTGGTCTTGTATCAGAAGAAAGGGTAGGTCTGTAAGGTGCATTTGAAGAGGGTTTCACTGGCGGCTGTACTTCTTGTTTCTTATTTGATTGCTGATAATTTTGCCCAGGTTGTGAAGGAGTTTCTTCATCTTCTCCTGGCCCATAAATAGGTCTAAATGGCTCTTCTAACCCATAAGGTGATTGATAAGATGGCTTGTATTGTGTTCCTTGTTGAGGGTTTGTTGGTGGTATTGAAGTTGTTTCAGGCTGTTGTGGTAGAGGCCTTTCAGTAGGAGCTTGAGAGGGTTGAGCAGGAGAGAACCTTACGACTTGAGGAGGGTTATATGGGTGCCTGTTGTCATATGGTTTACGAACAACCTCCTCTTCCTCTCCCTCTTCTTCTTCAGTACCCTCTTCGTTCTTGTTGGAGGGCTGGGGTTTCTCATCTTCTGGGATGGACTCTACATATCCAGGTTCCCTTGTTGGTTTCTTTTGAGGTCCTTCAAGATCAGATGCATAAAATCCATCTAAGCTGAACTCAGGAGGGGGGCCACTGTAGCCATACTTATACCCGGGACTCTCTTTTGCAGGCTTCTCTATCTTCTGACTACCCTGGACCTTCTCTCCAAACACAGCATGATGGTCTCTGTCGAAATCGGGACTAAAGCCTAAGTAGGTTAGGGATGGCTTGGGGGGGATCTTCTGGGGCTTTTCTTTGACGGCAGTTTCCCCTTCCTCACCCCCTTCCTCCTCTTCAGCTTCTTCATTTGCCTGTGACGGTCTTGGTCTGTCTTCCTCTCCTTGGTCAGCTCCAAGTGGTTTATTGGGTTTCCTCTGTGGAGCGTCTCTTGGGTCTTCCTCTTCTTCCTCATCGTCGGCTGGTTGTCCGTAGTAATATGTCTGCTGGGGACGAAGTTTATCAGCAGCCGGTCTACCTCCATATCCTCCTCCACCATAATACAATGGTCTCTCTTCGTCATAGTCTTGCGAGCTCTCTTCCTCCGCTTCATCTCCTTGGTAACGGTTATGATGGGTGGTTGGAGACGACTCCTTGGGGGGTTGCCTGACTGGAGCTTCCGGACGCTTGGGAGGCACTGGAGGTCTGCTGTAATCTGATACTTCTTCCACGAGGTCGTCGATGGATTCACCACCTTCCTCTCCTTCCTCCTCATCTGCTCCTTCCTCACCCTCATCCCTGTTTCCTTGGTGATGGCTGCTTCCCGCGTACTTGTGGTAATCTTCTTCCTCTTCCTCCTCAGGGTTGGATGCTGAAGTCGGCGAAGAGGGTCTGCCGGAGTAACGATCTTCGTCGCCGTCCTCGGTCTCATGATAGTATGAAGGGGATGGCCTCTTCGTGCTGGAAGGTGCATAGTTATCGGCATACGCAGGTCTGTATTTCTCTTTATCCTTGCTCTTCTCTCTGTCGTTTCCCTTTGGGCCGTAATAATAATTTCCTCCCGCGCCCTGCACTTTCGTGTTGGCGTAAGAACTGGAAATGAGGGGAAATTTGTATTCCCTCTCGAGTGGGGAGGAACCCAAGTTCAATCCTCCGAAAGAATACGGTTCGTCCCTGATGTTCGACGCTCCCGGAATGCGGTCTCCGTACTCGTGGACGTTGAGATTCAGGAACTGGTGGAAGTAGGGGTTGGCGTCGCCCCCGTCTTGGATTTCGTTCGGCCTCCCGCCCGAGGACGCCTTCGACGAGGAAACCGTGTCCTTCCTGTCTATCTGATCTTTCGGCAAGGGGGCGGACGAGGGTCTGGATGGAGGGGGCTCGTCTTCTTCCACCTCTTCCACCACGGGCGCCGCTTTCAAGGGCCCCGGGGGTCGACTCCTCTCTCCCGCGGCCGCTGGAGCCGGGCGGCGGTCTCCTTCGTCTTCCTCCTCCTCCTCGTCGTACTCATCTGCCGCGGTCGCTGCGTCGGCGACCGGGGATGACTCCGCCGCCATCGGTTCCGACGGGATCTGCTGGGCCCCACTCCCGCCTGCATTGAAGCTGACCGCTCCTGTCACGGGGTCCCGGTCCAGGTAGAAGGGTTTTCCATCGTTGAGGGCGAAGATTCCCGGTAGTCGATAGCCGGTGACGGCGGCGAGGGGGACGGTCTCCGTGGAGGTCAATCGGAGAGATTGGACGATCAGGAACAGCAGCGGGACGCTTAAAATGTACGATCTGCTGCCCATGGTGACCTGTCAAAGACAACGAGGAAATTTTATAAATACTGATGGTCAGGTTACCATGATAGCAATAGCATGCCTCCCCAAGGGTGTGTGGCGGGGGGTGTCAGGTCAACGACCATTTAAGTCATTGAATGTCTCTGTCTTTCCGAATTATTTCACTCTCAGGAATTTCGAATTTTCCTACGTGTCACCGACGGTTATGATCACGAACTGTGAGGGGGAAAATTTCTTTTAAAAATTCCTTATACTATTAGTTTGTTGAGCAGTCATTCCTCCTCAATTTCTCGTTCTGTTCCCGTCGATTCAAGTAATGCGGAGGTAAAAGTATTCACTCTGTGTCAGCGTTCTATTCGGGTGATTTTGCATTCGGATGCAATTTCCTCACTTCCAGTGGGTTCCGTTCGAGACCATCCAAACGGACAAAGCAACACTTTATCCGTTTATACCGATTCTTCACGAAGCGGACATCTTTCCTCTCCATCCTTTTTCGATTGATGAATAGCATCAGAGCTTGGGTGGTAGTGGTGCTAATCATCCTTTGCTGAGGTATTAGGGGCATTTAAGAAGTTGAAGTGTCGAAATTGAAATTGAAAATTGTCGTGAAAATATTTTTTGGGCACATTTTTTCCTTTGACCTCCAATTTTTAGGCCTCAGCCATAATTTTAATCTTTGACAGTTCAAGTAATGGACTCGGTTGAAAAAAAAACCTTCAAATTTCATCATAATATCTGCGCTCAGAGAACTATCCGAACCCTCAAATTATGGAGTTACGAACCGTCCGCAGGACTCACCTCATTTTCTTGAAATGTACTCCTTGTGCAGCATATGTATGGCATTATAACATTGAATTATCTGTTAATATATTAGGGATTATATTTAAATTTATAATTCACTTTGAGTTTAAGCGGTGGTGCGTTTGGCTATGAATTAAACAGAAGTGTTGAGTTCCCAGAGTATTGGCTCTGCCCTGATGTTCTTCTACTTGTTGACTGTGCTACCCGGCCTCTCTCGAGTATCTCTTCTATTAAGTTTCATAACTTAATAATTACAGAAATACTTCTTTCTAGAATATATGCGGACGAATCATTCGGAGTCGCATGGGAAGGTAAAAAAAATCAAATTTATAAAGTGAAATAAATGAATCTCGAAGTATTTTATATGTAGGCATTTCGCGCCTTCATTGTACGGTTTGTGTGTGTAAATACCTCGGAGACTTGACCTTCCATTCAAGTTCTTAGCGTAGCATGTAGGTTAAGCACCTTTTCCTTGGTAAAGGGACTTAGAACCTAAATTAATAAGTCTGGTACTAGTCTCGAACATTGCTAAGAATTTGTCTGGACGGATGTATAGAGTTTTTAAAGTCTCTCTGTAATTGATATATTTACTCCGCTTCTATTTTAATAAGGCTTAACTTACCTATATCAAGAAGCTGTCCCAGATAACCGCAAAAAGGTTTGATGTTTGAAAGGAGTCAAATTAAAATTTTCGTGAAAGGCTCATATAAGGACAAAGGAGTCGTTCAAGTCATTGAAATGTTGTAATATGAGTGCTTTATATTCTCTATGACAACCAACCTTTGAGTTGATTACTGTGTAATGGATCATGATAGTGGAACATTAAATGTAAACTAAATAAGAGTACTCAAGAAAGAAATCGTAAGAGATTGAGAAAGAACCCCGCTGGCGTTTCAGGCAAGAGGCGAATGAGGTGCTTGAGGAGAAGAGGGTCCAGAGAAGGATGTTTGGTGGTAAGAAAATTTAGTATTGAGGAACTATACAGACTAGGGAACGCTGGGATGGAGACATTCGCGGAAAAGTGCAATACAATTTTTATGCGAATGAATGCATGAATATAGAAATATCCGTTGAAAAGACTTTTGGAAGAAGGGTGGACTTCAGTCATGTCCAATGGACATGCCTGACACATTCTAGAGTTGTTTGACACATTTGACGCCCATAAGAGAAGGCGTTGGCTCTTCCGGATCGCTCCCCATGTTCGCCTAAGGAACTTCGGCGATCCTTCGGGTATGCACCCCGCGATGCATTCCGGTCGTCTGACTGGTCACGGCATTAATTACTTCGGCAGATCCGGTACCAAAAACGTGGAAAGGTTGGCCGGAGCAAGAGCGGGCCGTATCATACACATAATAATGCGACTAGTCCTAATAGAGTGCAACCACGTTCCTGAATCTCAATTAGGCTTATTCAAACGACAACTAACGGAGGCGAGGATTTTTCTCTTATTTTTATTTTTTTTTCATTTTTAGCGAGTTCCGTCAAATACCGCTCGTCTGCGTGAGAAAGAGAGGCTGTCGCGGGCGAAAAAATCCACGAAAATACGGGCGACGGCAGAAGACCGTTGAATTTCCCCGATGTGCCGTTTCTGACAGTTATCCCACATGCCGGGTCATGAAGCGAAAGATCTCAAAAGGTATCGGTCAGTCCCCACTCGAATACACACTGAGACCCATTTCGGTACGCATGGATTCCAACAGAAGCAGTGAACATGGACAAGAGCACACTTGCCTTTAGCACTGGCATTATTAAGCTCTCGTCACATTGGACAAAATCAAAAAACAATGGATCAAACATCAACTCGAAACGATTTCAAAGGATTTTTTTTAGGAGACCAGTGATTGAAGAGGAGGGGGTGGAGAGGCACGCAAATGGTACATATTCTATTTTTGTTTCCTCCAGTTTGTATCGTGAATTGTTCGAGAGATGGACGATTCCTCGATTCTTATTCGCCAGGTCGATCGATCTGTTCGACTTTCTCGCGGTTATTCGGCTGCAGTCGTACCAAGTGTGCGTCTTAAGTTATTCCTTCCTTGCAGAAATCATACGATCGATATTGCAACAGTTGTAGTCATCCAGCATTGAGTCTAAGCGTCCCCAAAGACTCCATACCATAGCGATAAGTGATATGAGGAACCCAATGCAATGAGGAAACTGTGGTCTCGGATATTGGCGGTCGAAACGCGATGGGAATGAACATCTACACAGCATTCTCTGCTCCGTACGCATTTTGCAATTTTCTCATCATTAAGAAATGCGAAATTTTAGATTTTTTTTAAAGGTATATCAAACCCAGTTATTTATATAAATGCATATAATCCACGAACAAATAATCGAGACCGCAAACAAAAATGGATTACAAAACCGTTAACATTCGTGCATATTTTTCTAACAGACGCAGTGCAACTGGAAAGTGAAAGTGGGAGATGAAAACTAACAAACACATTCAACCTGTTAAAGTAAAATAACTAACCCCGGCAACCCGGCCGGCGGAAGTCATTCTCCCCCAGAATCTTTTAAATAGTTTAATTTTCCTAACCATCCCTAAGACACTAAGATATTCCATCGTTTTTCCAAACATTTTCCAAATCGATCGCAAATGAGAGAATTGTTCTTGGCCCTAGCTCCTCTCCTTCTCAATCGCAGTTTCCCCGGAAACAAGAGGCGGTGACGAAGAAAGGAGACGGTAGCACATCAGCACACACGCACAAACACCTTACTCTCAGGACACGCGACGTTATCGATGGTGGGCGAGAAGCCATTCTATTGATGGGATACCTTGGGAGACCGACTGGCTGGCCGAGGCCTTATTCTGCTGCCCTGCGTCGTCGGTACCTACCTCCAGGTGAACTTGCACGTGAAAATTAAAACCATGTGATTGGTACTTTCCGCCCTGTCCGCCGTAATGAAAACACATAAAAATCGATATTTTTTTTCCCCTTCCACTTCAAAGTGTCCGCGGCCGAGGAGGGGGGGGGGGAGCATGCATAAAAGGCTAACGGGAACCCAAATCACGTAGGTCCATATAAAAATTAGGAACGGGAAAAGGGAAAAAGGGAATACAAAAAAAACTATCTCTTTGGCCATGGCTTGATAACCCACTCCTGGTCGTTCATTATTCCACCCCCTCCGCCATCTTAATCATTGGATAATAAATGGTGCGGATGCGTGTGAAATTCGATTAGTAGAAAAGTTGTGTGTTGCACCCGTTTTTTTAATTTTATTTTTTTTTAGTTTAGTTCTAGAGACTTTCTGCGCATTCTAACTTCACACAATCCTAATGGAATTTTTTTCGGCTCATTGCTTTCTCAGATTAGAGGAGACCTCACCCTGGTACATTGGTATACCCATAAAACAAACAAAACTAAATTACTTCTGTGAAATAATTCTTCGAGAAACCAAATATTTTCTACGAGTTCGTCCATATACCATGGGACGAGGAAATATTTTTGTTTACATATCCGGGGTTAGGTGGAAGAAGGGACTATTATAGTCTATCACTACGTTTACCAAGCGATCTTAGATCGGTCCGAAGTCAGCCCGAACAGAGAATGTGGTAGCGAGCTCTCTGGCCCGATGAGTTTATCAACACGGATTTAACATATCGATGTTATCGAGCTTT
>LYUA01001594.1:170744-184916 GCA_002093875.1 Calopteryx splendens
TCACCATCAGTGTCCCATGAACCACCGTCTCATCCTTCATTAGATTTAAGAAGTGTGTAATTTCACTATGTCAAATCATTTTTTGGGTTAATAAATGTCATTGATTGTTTAATGTGAAAGTGGTCGTTCGTCTCTGTGTCGAGCCCCGTACTGAGTGTCGAATACTTCCCAACCCCGATCTGACCGAGATCACGTGCTGTAAACCCATCTGACCCACTCGATTATATTTTTTTTAATGATCTCTCCGCATTCAGCCCGTCGTAGGCTGGTCGGCGACGCAGGCCCAGTGGACGGCCCCCTTTATTCGTTTCTTCCTTTGTCGGTTTCCATTACAATCGACACAGCAACGTGGGGTCGCCCGATAGATCAAAAAATTGGTTCAGTTACAAATGGCGCCCAGCAACTTGGGGCCCGACGAGAACTAAAAAAAGTGGTTACGTTACAATATATAATTATTATATATATTAATGCAATACATTTACAGAGGCCTCTTGATGAGAGAGGGGCTGCTAAGGGTTGCGGGGTCGAGCCGAGTGGCCCAGGGAAGGGCAAGGTGTCCCACCGAGTTGGGTTCTAAAATGGGCGAAAAGCATACCTGCACAATTCGTCGCCATGAGAGAGCTCCGTACCGAAGTACAGGAAATTCTCATGCTACTCATAAAAGGGAAAGCATTTCCCTATGAGAGGGTTCAGCACGAAAGGGTTAATGTTGTGGGAAGGAAGGCTTTCATGGCTCTAAAAGCTTCCAGGTTTGAATGTTTGAACTGTTTGACTCCACAGACTATTTATGGGATTTTATAATTTAAGGTGGCTCAGGGACAAAGTAGGCTATTCTATTAAAGATTATTAGATATACTAAGGACACATATCTTCTATCACAAAAGTTGTTCTGACTTCGTGAGAGTATCTATTAGACTTGGGCAAAGAACAATTTTGGGATATGGATTATTTTATAGTATTTCTACTGTTTCAAGAGATCTGTTTGGCAATAACAGATGCTCTTGCAACCATTAACAATTCTCACAAAGGTATGGCATTGGTTTGAAAAACAAAATGAAGAAAGGAGAAGTAGTGCAAAGTGCGGGATATTAGTAGCATTGAAATGCAGACAAAAACATGGAATCTCATTGCTGACTACCAAACATTCCGATGGTATACAACCCTTAAACCAAAATGGTGGGTTTGAAAAATAAACAAAGCAATGTATTATAGACTATAATCAGTACATGGGAGGAGTAGACTTAAACAATTACCTTTAAGAGACATCCTTATAAGAAAGAAAAGGAACACAAGTGCGGTACAGAAAACTCTTCAACCATACATTAAATAAGGATGTTCTGAATGCTTACATTCTTTACTGAAAAGCTGGAAATCAAAAATACTATGCATAATATGATTAGATCATAGTTGTTTATCATGGACAAAGTTTAGAACAAAGAAGGATCTTCAGATACACTGAATGGACATGGCTTACAGGATGGCATTTTATTAAAGAGAATATGAAAACAGAAACGGTTTTAAAAAGGTGTGTGGTTGGCACAAAAAATTAAAAGAGAAAAGTAACAAGATACAGATGAAAAACCAGCCCAAGGGCAACTTCCCTCTGCCTAAAGCCCTGAATTTGAACTATACCATACTCAATTCAACAACTAAGAGAGAGAGAGCAGGGAAAAACATATTGAAAGAACATAAGAATTCATTCTTTATAATATGTATACTCATGAAATTTTCCAATTGTATGCAATTTTTTAGAAACTTTTAATGAGACAACTACGATATTAAAAATCATGTAGTAAATAGTTGCATAAAATCTTTGACATTACCAAAAATCTGCACACCGAGAGATTTAAATACCTTGAATTAAAAGCACACTGTAGGCATGGAATTCAGCCGACACAAAGGTGCACACACTGGAAGACTGAATTGGCAAATTCAATTTAATGATGCATTTAAGGTCTGATTGCTTCTATGTTATTATGTGGTTGATGATGAAAATCTAGGGGGTGTCTCACCTTGGAGTCGTTGAAGCACTAGATGTTGAGGGCCAAGCAGCAACATTAGGTTGGTCCCCAGATGGTGATACTGGAGCCCTCTTGAAGTGGAAAGTGCCCCCACTCACCTTCACCCCACTGTCCCAAGACCCCGAGAGGAACCCCTCTAGACAGTGCCCCCCTGGAGCGATTGTCAAACGCCCACGCCCCCCTAACAATCCAATGCCACGTAACTCACCCTCATAGTGTGTGCCCTCCTCAAGGACCATCACTCCAGGGCCCTGCAATAGGGGGGGGGAGAAGAAAGGTGCCAAAATGAGTGATGAACGACATACTGCATGTCAGGAAACCTTTAAAAAAAAGATTGAAATTGACCAAATTTAATTTTAATCTGTGAGATTGCAAAGGTTTACAGCAAATGGATGTAAAGGTGTGTATGTGTGTGAGAGTGTGAGTGTGTAAGAGAGTATATGTGATTGTGTATGATGTCCACCAGAATGTACATGGAAGGCCAGTTTGGTATGTGAGGGTATAGTTCACCCAGTAATAAACCCAACGGCATGTGAAATTCACACATCAAGGTAGTGGCCAGCTGCTTTCCCAGCACTACCTTTGATTTCTCAGGATGACCTGGACCCTTAAAAATGGTACACAGCTTGGGTGGGCTGAGGGTGTCCAGAGGCATCCCCCGGAATCGAACCCAGGCCCTCTGGTTAGTAGCTCAGAGCTCTGGGAAAAGCGTGAGCTCTCCCTCTCACACCAAATGAAATGAACATTCAGGTTGATTTAAGCACAGTGCAGAAAATCCTGAGTGTAAAAATCTTCAGTAGAGTTACCCACCGATGAGCTAAATTACAATTTTCGAGAAATTTCAGTGTGGACCTTCCAGGATAGCCATTTCTTTAAAGCCCTTAGAAAATTCAGAATGAAAGAGAATGCCTCAGGGATTGAACTGGTTAAAACACTATCCTGGTCTAAGCAAATAATTTTCGTGCAATAAAATTTCTAGCATTTCTTTGTGCTGACGACTGTAGCTGACTCAAGTGCCCCTCATAGTAAGCAATCTCATGATTTTTACACAAACTGGGGTGAATTGAAAAAAGTGAGCTGTTATACATAAACAAACTAGCAGGTTGACTAAGTGAACAAGAACTAATGATTGAAGAAAAGATCAAACACAAGGACACTGCCTCCCCCGTGAATTTGAAATGACAGATCCATCTTCATGGAAGACAGAAAAGGTTAATATAAGGAAGTCATCATGCAAGTAGAGATTGAGTTTAAAAGCCCACTCTTGGCAGAGACAGTCCATTATTACTATATAAAAGTAGTTGTTTCAGGCGTTACTTTGTGGAAACAATTCATAATGAATTGTGAACACTTGGTTTTTCCACATACAATACATTGTATGTGGAAAAACTAAGTGTTCACTATTCACTATATAAAAGGGTTAAAGGAGCCATGTATCAAAAACAATTTATTACAACAAAAACAGTTAATTATATCTTCATTGGGACCGGGACTACTCTAAGGCAAAGAGAGGCTGCAAAAGCCAATGAGAGTAAGATGGAATTGGCTGAATACGAGATGAGAATGTTGAGGTGGATGTGTAACAATGAAAGACAGGATAGGGAAAGACTTTAGAGGAATGCTCACAGTTGGACTATTGGAAAAAAGAAGACACAGGGAAGAAGGCTGTCTATGATGAGTTAGCCTAGTAACGTAGAAAAGTGTAGAATATACTTGGGAAAGTAGTTGAATAGTTGGAAGTTGTAGTAAAGAGGAAGAGCCAAGATGAGGTGGAAGGAAAAGGAGAGTTGAGAGGAGGATCTGAGGGAGGGATTAAAGAGGAAGCCTTAGGTGGAGGGGAAATATTAAAATAAATTTAATATTGTTACTTTGTTAGCTTACTGTGTAATGTATATGTAGTACAATATTCATTGCTTTGACTCAAGTGCTGCATCAGCAGCAGCCATTGCAAGTTGAGACATGTTCAGTTCACCAACGATGAAGGGAGCACACAACAAGCCATTCACTGCATTGAAATTTTGCTTTGGCCTGAACAAATCATTAGGCGAGGCCTATTTCATGCTACAGGAGGCTTATTGAGAGTCTGTTATTCCCTATAGCACACCTAGATGTTTTAAAGAGGGCAGACCACCAATTTCATAGAAAGGTGGACCCGGAGCTCCAGTCACTCCTCTTATGGAAGTAAAAATTAACACTGCTACTACCATTGTGAATGTAGAATTGTTAAGATTGTTGAATAACATTATCTACATAATACCCTGCAAGCCGCCATAAAGGCGTGTGGCAGGGGAAATTATGAGCACTATAAGAAATATTAATAATTTCATTGAGTGTCACCCCACAGGTTGGTAACAAAAATTGCAAAGGAGACATATTTGTGTGTGACAGGTTTCAAAATTGCTCGTATCTTAACAACAGGAAATTTGCTTGCAGAATACCTCATATAAATCAATGTGGTGTATTCCTCATCCTTCCTTTTGTCCAGCCCTAACCCATTGTTACTTTTTCCGATGTAATACTGGATCAATTAAACTTATACCACATATTGCCATACTAAGCAAACAATAAAACATAAAATTAGTTTTGTGAATAAAAAATGTATGATCACTCTTTACTGAACAGCCCTTGCATTTAAAAACCACCAAATCACAGTAAGCAACCCGAAGGTTGGTTTGAAAGGTGAGGGTAGAGCTCACCCAATACTAAGCACAACTGCATGTGAATTCACACATAAGGTTAATAAGGGGGGCTAGTTCCTTATTTCCCTGTGCCGTCTGTGATTTCCCCGGAGGACTTGGCACCCAAAAAATGATACACAGCATGGGTGAATGAGGGTGCATTCAGAAGTGTCACCCAGAATCGAACCAGGCTCTCCCGATTAGTAGTCCAGTGCACTACCCTCTGGACTACCATGTCTCTCCTCGTATTTAGCAGAAATCAATTGAATAAACAAAGAGATAGAGCAATGAAACACTCACCGAGATGGATCCACGGACAAAAGTACCCTCGTGGTAGATGCCGTCCAGGGAGACAATCAAACCACTGCCACTCTTCTCGTCCCTCTCCCACATCCCGAGATACTTCTGCCCTGAAAACAGAGAGGGAGCATGACATGTTTGCAGCAGAGGTGAAAAACAAGATGGGTTGATGCATTTCAAAGGCCTTCTCTGTGACACAGCTGACATTTAACATATTTCAATTGCCAAAACTGTTATAAGACAAGATAGGAATGAGGTCTGGTACAGGCTGCTACTTCCTCACCGAATTAAGTACAGTTCACAAATTCAAATCCAGAATCCAAATGCACGGAAAACTTCATATCCACAATGATCAAGGCCAACATGGTGTTTTGAATTTGAAACTCCAACCTTGTGATCTTTTGATTTGTCAACAACAAATAAAAATAAGCACATGAAACAATAAGCTTTGCACTACACGTTTATAACAAATAAGGACTCAGTATATGTGCATACGTAGTACAACTTTCATTGATTTGACTACAGTATTGCATCAGCAGCAGTGGTTGCAAGTTGAGACATGTTCAGTTTGCCTATGGCAATGATGGAGGTATCACACGACAAGCAATTTGCAGCAATGAAATTTTGCTTTTGCCTGAACAAATCATCTGCCAAGACCTATTTACTGATTACGGAGGCTTATGGATAGTCAGTTACTGGTAAGAGTGATGATTCTAGAATTGGATGTCAAATTCAAGCAAAATGTAATACTTCAAAAGAAAGTGCAGCAACAATAATATTATGTCATAGTGAATATTCAAAAGCTAATTAAATCATTTAAATATTTTCCAAGCAACACTGCTCTCAATGCTGCTCTAACCATAGTGCACCTGTCCTAGGAGAGGTCTCAATGGAATTGTTGCCTCCAGGCATTTTTCCTTAGAGTTTCAATTCAAAGGTAACTTGTTCTTCCTCTATTTATATCGGTAAGCATATGCCATATTTTCTTCCTTTTCCCATTAATATTCCCTTCTATTATGCTCTTCTGGTTGCAACTCAACAAATTTCCTGCCAATGTATTTTTGTCAATTTTGCACTCTATGTCAAATCTATTATTCCAGTCAAAATATTTGTCAGCCTTAACTAGGGTTAATAATACAATAGTTTTATTCCCATAGGTTACATCAATTGCAACATGGAAATCATCGGAGGTGACATTTCAAATGTCAGTATAAAACAGTATAAAGCACAATAGATGCACTAAAGACTAATGTGAGTTAAGCACCACATTAGATTGCATTCTCACAACATATACCTTTAACATGGAAAAAATTCACATTTGCTATAAAACCCTTCACTAATTGAATATTCTTTTAGTTGTTGCTGCATGACGTCCTTTTTGTGACAATGAGGGGTGGTAATTATTTATATGCATGTTGAGATGACTTTGTGTGAGGTGGATATGTATATTGCTGTTTGCAGGGAAGACACGGGGGTTTTCTTTGACAAAGATGGCACAGGGTAAAATATATTAGGAGGGTAAAGTTAACAAATTGCACTTCTGAAATAATGGATGAACAGGGGGATTGGCAACTGGAGTATGGCTCTCGCTGCTTGCTTTTGATGGGAAAATGTTTTTCTGGAAAACTGGACATACCCCCAAAATATAATTCCATAGCAGAGGTGGGATTGTATTTTTACATAGTATAGGATTTTAAGCATTTCGAGATGTCAAGAGAAACAATAGGTGTCAGTTTTCTAAATCATAAAAATACTTAAGGTTAGCTTTGAAGCAATTCTATTAATGCGGGTTTGAGTTAGGACTGATTGAGAGCACTAGAAATTTGACAATTGATGAACACGAGATATGATTGCTGTCAACTTGGAGGAGAAGGCTCCATTATTCTTTCATTTTATAACCAAGGAAAATACCCAAAAATGGCTCAAATCGTCCACAGGAAGAAAGAAATCAAGGTGAAGGACATCATAATAAATTTGATGGTTGAGTTGCGTGAAGGACATCACTTTAGAATGTTGTGAAAGGAATTGGCTTCCATTATAAATGGAAGGGGTATGCTAGTACAGTGGTTAGAGCACAGAGCTACTAACCGGAGGGCCTGGGTTCGATTCAGGGTGATACCTCTTGGTACCGTAAGCTTCACCCCAGCTGTACCATTTTTTGGGTACCAGGTCATCCTGGGAAATCACAGGCAGGACAGGGAAAGAAACAGGCCACCCTTATGTGTGAATGTCACACGCCTTTTGTCTTAGACTTAAGAGCTCTACCCTCACCTACCAAACCGACCTTTGGGTTGATTACTGTGATTTATAAAAGTATGATGGTTGGCCAGAAATTTTTGAAGGAAATGAGTTGTTCATGCAATGAAACACTCGGGAAGTTTGGAAATAAATAACTTAAGGGTAGAGGATTGTATTTTTGATGATTAAACTAACAATTGCAAGGTACTGATACACATCACTGAATTTCTATGTCATTCACTCTTCTGTGCCTCATAGGCGACTGTCTCCCAAGTCTCATTCTTCCCGCATAGGCAACTCCTCAGTCCAATGCTCCATTCCTCTTCTCCCTCCCTGGGAATGCTACTGTCACAGCATGCGGAAGGCCAAGTCGTGACTCATCACCACAAGAATAAAATACCTTTGCAAAATGAATAACCTTCAAGGGATTGAGAGAAGGCCAATATGAGTTAATCAGAATTACTCCCTTGGTGGATCATGGATAGGGCCAAATGAAGGAGGAATGAAAGTTCCTATAGGAATGGGATCCTGTGCATGAAAAATGTCATTCTATGAATGAATTGAATGCATCAACGTATTAGTTAAAAATTTTCACGTTTGAAGAATTCCCGTGTGCTTTGAAAGTCAGAGAAAACAAGAATGCTGTTATTGTGGACAAGGCAACCTATCATTCTGTTGTTGTAGACAAAGCTCCCAGCACTTCAACCAGTTAAAATCAATCACGGTAATCAACCCAAAGGCCAGTTTAGATTTGAATGGACTTGGTTCAATGCCTCTTACCACATTGTACTCCAATTTAGTCACTAGAATGTCATGCCTGACACAATCAAAAACCTTGCTTATATCACATACGTTGATTCAGTATCCTCCCTCTTTCCAAAACCATCAATGATGTGGGATATTAATTCATCTACTGCATCTATGCTAAATATACTTTGGCTGAAATCAAATTGTACTTGATGAAATTATGTTGCTAAACTCCTAAAATTTATACAGCTGTTTTTTCATTACTGTTTCTAATATAGGTAGAAAATGCTACACCTACCTGCCAAAATAATAGTAGTAGAGGGTCTCCTCTAACTGCCCCTCTCTCTGAGAAGATAGCAGACTGAATGCTCTTGTTTGATGAAATTTTTATGGGTGGCTTCGGGGGATATTTGCTAACTCTCAACACCTCTATGTGTCACACAATTATCCACGTTTTGGTGACCAGAACTTTCTAATGATAAAAATTCATAGAAACCAATAACAAAAATGATATTTAAATGCTTAAAGTGAGGAACTACAGATAAAGAACAAACATTGAAAAGACTGGATGTAATTGTCTTTTTATGAAAATAAAATATTTATAATATGCTAAAGAAAGTTACTTGTGGCTTTAATTGTTATTTTGGCAAGATGAAAATATACCATCCCTATCATGATTAAAATTGGAATAACTTCCACCGACTGTGAAGAGAGAAAAAAATATGTGCAATGTTTTTGAGTCAGTGGTAAAAAATCATAATTATTAGATTCCATCGATGTCTTAAAAGCAAATATTGCAGCTTGCCAGGAGACAATCTTCACAATCAGACTTGAGCATGTATCAAAAACTGTCACTGGAAGCAAAACTGCAACAAAACTATCGGGGGTAGAAAAAGGATGACTTTATTTGGGTAAGCTTGCTCTTGAGACGTCTCGTGTTATTGATTAAAATTCAATCCTTATCTAGTAAATATCCTCAATTAGTTAATCTAGATGTACTGGAAGATCCACACTTTATGTGTATTACTGAACATTGATGGAAAACTATTTCTATTGCCATTTCTGGTAATAGTTCGTATGGTAGAACAACACACTAAAATTGGGGTGTACTTATCTATATTAAGAATAACATTGTTACGATTTACGTCATAACTATATAAGTCTATGTGATGAGAAATGTTTTATATGTGCTGCAATTAAGGTTAATTAAATAAAGCATGAATTTTTAATAGCAGTAATACCTATATCGGTCACCTTTAGGAGTTTTCGCATTTGTTAATAAACTTTATGAATTTTTGCACATGATAGCCAATTCTCAAAGTGTGATCTAATTATAACTGGGGATTTTAATTGCAACCTCCTTAAAGAGGGCAAAATGCAAAAGAAGTCACTAATGACTTTTAAACCATATTCAGTATGGCCCCTAGTTCAACTACCAACAAGGGTTATGGCAAAGGCAAGTTCATTACTGGATAATGTTTTTACAAATTTTAATTCAGATGATGTTGTTATAAGTGTGTTTGATCCAATATTATTCCATCACTGAGCAATATGATCAAAATTCTGTGTTCCTATGCTTATGAAAGATAATTTTACTATGCATAAAAGGGTTTTTTTTCTGGGGATAATATTCAGTATTTTTATGCACCCCTCCCAGCACATGATTCAATTCAATTCTTTATTTGTCTTCTTGGAACTTGTACAAAAAATATGACCTATTTACAGAAGTAAATAAAAACAATTGAGGAATTCAACAACAGAATAGTAAAGTCTGTTATGTAGCAGTTTTTTTTACTATGTTTCTAAAAATAGAGATATTACTTGCTTCTTTTACTTGAGTACCACGTCTGTTGAACAGAATAATACCCATGGACTTAAGGCCAAGGGCTGTCGGTTTAGTCCTCATGAAAGGACGGTGAATGTAATGCAGCTGTCTCGTATAATGTCAGTGTACATTCACATTTATATCAAATTTATTCAGATTTTGCCTCACATGTAACACTGCAACCCATTTAAACAAACGGAACAGTTAATATATTGAGGTTACAGAGTAGAGGTCGGCAGGGAACACGGTGGGGTGCATTGGAGAAAAGGGGAAAAGTTCACTTTTGAATCTTAAATATTATATTGGCACATGGAGAAGAAG
Organism: Calopteryx splendens; assembly: GCA_002093875.1. Lineage (NCBI taxonomy): Eukaryota > Metazoa > Arthropoda > Insecta > Odonata > Calopterygidae > Calopteryx > Calopteryx splendens. Next base: position 180,875 of record LYUA01001594.1, read on the forward strand.
CCCACAGCAAAATGTTGTAAAGGAGATGGGAATAAAAAGCACCATAGTACCTATATTGCTAACGATACATCAAGAGAAACTCTCCATCTGATGCTTCTGATTAAAAAAAAACACACTACTGAGGTTATTACTCAGCATACTTTTATGATCATTCCATGAGATGTGATTACTTAATACCACCCCCATAAATGTTGTACTTGTGGTTTCAGGTATTGGAATACTGCAGATGTCTACAATTAGATTTGTTTTTTATTCTTCTGGCAAAAATATAATAATTGTGATTCATCCACATTCAAATTAAGGAAATTCTGAACACACCAGTCATTAACTAACTTAGACAAGTGTGGTATTGTTAGACAATCATTAAGGCTAGGAGATATAAACATAAAATTTGTGTTATCAGCAATGAGAATTAGTCAGGCACCTGTGAGAGTCTCAAAGTGGCTTGGGAAATTGTTAATATAAAGGAGAAACAAAATTGGCCACAGGACTGATCCCTGGGGAACCCTTTGGGCCACAGGAAGTGAAAGAGATAAATATTTGGAAAATCTGTTAGAGTTCAACACATGCTGATCTCTCTTGCGCAGGTAGGATTTAATCCAATCCAGTGCAACTGCTTGTATTTCCAATATAACAAGTTTACCCATATGTAATTGGTGATTAAACATATCGAATGCCTTTGAAAAGTCAAAGAAAATTCCCAAGCACTCATTTCTGGTATCCAGACCAGAGAGTACACTGTCAGTAACTTGGTAGATTGCGGAAGCAGTACATCTGCCTCGACGAAAACCATATTGTGTGTATTTAGTGTATATATATATATATAGTGTATTATAGTGTAAGCTTTCTTTTGTAGCATTAGCAGAGCTTTGGTGTCACTTTCATGCCCAGAAAGCCTTGGGTGATAACTTAGGTGACTTTGGAAGAAGGAAGAGTAGGCAAGCCTCATGTCTTCCTCAGGAACACTGTTTTTTGTCTCTTGATTAGGAATAGATTCTTGGAAAGTTTTTTGGAGGACCCAGGACTTGATGCAAGGATCTGGGCAATCACATATTACAACTGATATTGCTTTCTCATATAATTCGTCCCGTTTTTCCAAAACCATTACTTCTGTGGTTTCGTGGAAGTTTATCATGTTCATCATGACTAGTGTTGCAGGGGCAAGTATTATTATACCAATAACGATAATACACAAAAATTTAAAATAATAAACAGCAAGAAATTCCCGACTTAAAAGTAAAATCCCATTTTTTTCCCGGTAAAATGAAATTCCTGGATTTTTCCTGGTTGGTAGACACCCTGCAGAGTATTCATCAAAAATGATACTACTTAACTTCACAAGGAATATCTTTTTCCAATATTTTGAGCGGAAATTTTCAGGAGCTGCAAGACAGTTCATTAAGATATGCAGCCATATTTTTAAAAAAATAGCTCACTGTAAACCATTAATCAGAAAACTAAGTGTTTTAACTGTACCTTGTATTAAAATTTTTAATATTCTATTATATGTCCATAGAAATATCTATATTTTTTGACATAAATAATATATATCACTATCATGACACCAGAGGTAAAAATGATCTACATGAAAATTACATATTCTCAAAAATGTGTTCAAGAAGTTGCCATGCTATGGGAGTGAAACTATTAAATTTTTTAAATTGTGCCATTTCATTAAAAAAAGAACTGAACAAATATTTGGTGGAAATATGTTATTATGGTATTAAGGATTTTTGACAGTGAATTTTCTATGGTAATTTTCGAGATGTCCTATTCCTACACTGTGAAAGTCACCTGGATGAATAAAGTTATGATATGAGTCAATGGCATATACGTACCAATAAATGAAGCGTGCATGGGATACAGATGAATAGTGACCAAAGTATGCTAAATCCAGTCTGTAATTTTTAAGGATGTGTACAATTCTAATGCTACTTTTAAATCTGAAATAATAAGCTGATTTGCTGATTATATTGAAGAGCAAAATGATCGTACAAAAAACCCATAGTAAATTGGAGCCAGAGTTATACAAGATCATAAATCAAAAGATGTAATTCACATTCTTTTGTTGAAAGAAGGCTATTTTTCACATTCACCAGGTTTACCAAAACTGGCTTGAATATTTTTAATACTAATTAGAGAATATCTTTTTCCAATGTTATTTTTTTATCCTTAAAAAAATTAATATTAAATATAAATACTGATGGTAAAAATTAATCGTGTAATCTCTGCTGAGTAAAGGATATATTTATGGTAACAATATTTATTCAGACAAAGTTAATAATAATTTTATTGGACACTAAACACAATGGGTGCAATAGTCATTGTCACTGATTAAAAAGGATTAAAATACAAGATTAAGACAAAATTGTACAAGATTTACATCATAATCAAAAAATTGCTTCAGTGAATAGAAGGCCTTTGAGAGAAGCCAAGATTTCAGACATTCTTTTAATCCCAAATTAAAACCACCAGAAGTCACGGAGTCAAATTGCTTTGGTTCTTCCTCTATTGTAAGGTAAGTATGCTGTGCAAGAATTTAGATAAAAATAATTGATATCACATCATTGAACATTTAATTTTTGATTCTTTCATGTTGATTTTTAGGAAACACTCCCATAAGTAGTACAGAAGTAGTATACAATATATGTGAATACTATGTAAATTAAAAATGGAGCGTTAGATAATTTTGGCTGAATTTAAAAAAAATAAGTTAACCATTTGTCTACTGTGGACGAGATATCTCGTTTGCGAATCCATGTGCCCTCAGCACTAAAGAATATATATATTGTTTGGCCTATTTTTCATAGGAAATGTGTACAGAATGTGTCAACTTAAGTACCAGTGACTCCACTGTTATAAAATGTAATAAAAATACCTTCAAAAAGTTACATAGCGCCAAAGTTGTCATCTGCTGCTCTGTGTGACTTTAGTACTCTCGTCAAGATCCGGAAATTTTTCTTTCGATTCCACAAGGGAATTAACTTGTTTTTTCCCAGCAATTTTTGTTCCTGAATGCATTGTAATGTTTTCCTGATACTAATATGTATCACATAAGATGCCATTTGTACGCTTAACATCAGGAAATAAGCAGAAGTTACACCTACTTCTGTCTGCCCCGGAAGTTTTGAATTCAACGAATAACTCGCTTTGGACTTCCTTACTCATATTGGTATTTTACTGCTAGTTAGTAGATCCAACTCACTTCTGCAGCACAGATACTTCCTATGTTTTATTTTAATGTTATTTTCTGTCAAAATATTAGCCAGTAATATTTGACTAGCATATTTTTTAATGCTAATTTTAAAATGGTAAACCTTCCGATTCGCTGAATCCGCAACCTCCTGCATTGCGTCAGTCCCCTCAGCCATCTGCCATATTTCCCGGCCCATAAGATGCACTTTTTTATCATGAAAATTTAATCTAAAATTGGCCCGTGTCTTATGCGCCGAGGGTAGCTGACTAGAGGTTTTCTGACGTGAGGAATAGCTATACAATAGTAATTGTAAACAATGTTGTGCTTAGGGTTTTATCGTCTAATCACAGTGGAAGCCTTCGCAGCATTTGCTTCATTCTTCCGTAAATCTTCCTCATTTACGAATCTCGTTTCTTTGTTTCCCTTACAGGCAGTTTCATTAACCATGTGTACAATCTTTGCTTTGTTCACACTCTGGGATTTACCCTAACTTAAATATTGTATCTCTTGTGACAACCCGAATTGAGGTCAAGGACACTCAACTGCAAGCAGTAGTAGGGTGTTGCTCACAGTAGTAAGTGTGTAACACAGTCCTTTGTAAATCAGTCTTATGATAGGCGTCACCTGGATGAAGACTTCTGTTTCCCTTGGTCCTAAGCATCTTTTAGGATTCCAAACCTTCTCCTTCCACTTTTTCCTTCATCTTTCCTCCCATTATTCTTCTTTGTAAACAATCTCTTCTTAGAAATGAAGAAATACTACTATGCTTTTTCACATATGCACTTTTATTTCTCACTATGTAACGAAACCTGGTCGTGAAAAATAAAAAGTGCATATGTGAAAAAG